>APFE030055078.1:0-10577 GCA_000404065.3 Pinus taeda | reverse complement strand
GAGACCAATTCCACCCAACCAGACTGAGCAGAGCCTTGCTGCTCAATCCAGTAAGCTTCTCAACAGAAGCTCACTGTCCCCCGTGCCCAGAACCTCAGAGTTTCTTAACCGCTCTTCCAATGACTGATTTACTTCCCGTAGAATTCCTCCTCCTGGTTTCTGCTCCGATGTTTCAACCCCTTCTAAAACTCCGCCTACCTCTATATGTAGCTCTCCGTGGCAGTGATCGCCCTGCTCACCACGATTCCACCGACCTCCATCGTGGTGACAGCTATCCTTCATGAGTGTGAGTCATAAGCGGTGAAATCAAATCCTCTGTTTTCTGAGGTCATAACGTTTTTATAACTTTTATACGTATTATCAACTTCATAAAATTTATATGTCCTTTATGATGTGATATCTATACTTTTGTCTAATATATATTGATTTAATATAAAGTTTATTTATAATATAAAGTTTATTGATATTTGATTTAAATATAAAGTTTATTGATATTTGATTTAATATAAGGTTTATTTATAAACATAAAGTTTATTTATATTTGATTTAATATAAAGTTAGAACTTTATATTAATTGATTATTGATATTAATACTAAATATTTATTTTATTTTATAATATGCTTTTTATGAATATTCTGGAGCATATTATATATACATATATATATATTCCCCTTGATTCAACCATATATTACGCGATATTGACGAACGAGTAGAACTTATTTTCCCAGAAGGGACATGGTATTTAGCACTTATAATCAATTTAGTATAAAAATACTAGTGCGGTGTATGCAACACATGCATATGTAGCTATCATATGCATGTACCGTATACCTGCTATTATGTTTGCGTTCTTTGTATTATAGATGGGTCGTTACATACACTCCCCCTTCAGAAAACTTCGTCCCGAAGTTAGAGTTTTTATCTTATCTGATTACTTATAATAGTAATTAGTAATTTAGTACCCCCTTCTTAGGTTTTAAAAATTTTTATTTTAATACCAAGAGACTATAAAATTAGAGTTTTAGGTTTATGATTTTAATGGACATGTCTTGCCCTATCCAGATTCCCAAGCTATTCTAAAATCATCCTATCCTTCCTAATCTCTTCTGCTCCCATCCTATCCATCCCCTACTGGAGTATGCCATGGCGTCAGTTTTACTGACCTAACCATTCATAAACCCTAAGGTGACAACGTCGGTTATACCGACTTGATTCCCAGTAGGCATCCGGCAGTCATCATCACACGTCTAGGGGAGCGTGATTCGCACAATCCTCCCATGACTCCAGGGTTCAGAGGATAAACGGTGGGCAACACTTCCACCCCTCCCAGTAGAATTAGGGCTAATACCCTATCATATAATCACTTTGAGCTTGAATCGTTCTGAGGTTCTGTCATCACGTGGTCATCCCGGTAATTGTTTATTATCTGCAATCATACACTTATCCAGGCATTCGTAAAATGTGCATCAGCATATTCAATTAACTCATGTATTATTCACATAAATCACTACAGTATTAACAGATTTTGTTATATTCCATGCATGTCTTTTGACTTTCATTTAAGATGTATTTACTCCTTGATTTCTATTCCATTGATCATATTGAAATGTATAAATAAAACATATTTAAATATCTTAATTCCTATCAGAAGTAAAATCATTTAACTATTTTAAACTTTACTTTTGATAACTATAATTTAGTAAGATCAACAACATATATCGTTTTGGTATCCATGTATCAACAGAAATTAAACATACATTATGTCACAAAATTTCACGTTTATCTTAGTCATTCAAAATGTTTGTGAGCCTCTGATACCATATGTAAGAACCGAGAACTGAAATATACAGAAACAGTAAAGAATTTAAAGTATGTACCTACCTGCATTGCTACCTGAAGATGTCTACAGCTACGCTGTTCCAATTACCGAGAGACCAATTCCACCCAGCCAGACTGAGCAGAGCCTTGCTGCTCAATCCAGTAAGCTTCTCAACAGAAGCTCACTGTCCCCCGTGCCCAGAACCTCAGAATTGCTTAACCGCTCTTCCAATGACTGATTTACTTCCCGTTAGAATTCCTCCTCCTGGTTTCTGCTCTGATGTTTCAACCCCTTCTAAAACTCCGCCTACCTCTATATGTAGCTCTCCGTGGCGGTGACCGCCCTGCTCATCACGATTCCACCGTCCTCCATCGTGGTGACAGCTATCTTTCATGAGTGTGAGTCATAAGCGGTGAAATCAAATCCTCTGTTTTCTGAGGTCATAACGTTTTTATAACTTTTAGGATGATCATACGTATTATTAACTTCATAAAATTTACATGTCCTTTATGATGTTATATCTATACTTTTGTTTGATATATATTGATTTAATATAAAGTTTATTTATAAATATAAAGTTTATTGATATTTGATTTAAATATAAAGTTTATTTATAAATATAAAGTTTATTGATATTTGATTTAATATAAGGTTTATTTATAAACATAAAGTTTATTTATATTTGATTTAATATAAAGTTAGAACTTTATATTAATTGATTATTGATATTAATACTAAATATTTATTTTATTTTATTAATATGCTTTTTATGAATATTCTGGAGCATATTATATATACATATATATATATTCCCCCTTGATTCAACCATATATTACGCGGTATTGACGAACGAGTAGAACTTATTTTCCCAGAAGGGACATGGTATTTAGCACTTATAATCAATTTAGTATAAAAATACTAGTGCGGTGTATGCAACACATGCATATGTAGCTATCATATGCATGTACCGTATACCTGCTATTATGTTTGCGTTCTTTGTGTTTATAGATGGGTCGTTACATACACTCCCCCTTCAGAAAACTTCGTCTCGAAGTTAGAGTTTTTATCTTATCTGATTACTTATAATAGTAATTAGTAATTTAGTACCCCCTTCTTAGGTCTTTTAAAAAAAATTTATTTTAATACCAAGAGACTATAAAATTTAGAGTTTTAGGTTTATGATTTTAATGGACATGTCTTGCCCTATCCAGATTCCCAAGCTATTCTAAAATCATCCTATCCTTCCTAATCTCTTCCGCTCCCATCCTATCCGTCCTCTACTGGAGTATGCCATGGCGTCAGTTTTACTGACCTAACCATTCATAAACTCTAAGGTGACAGCATCGGTTATACCGACCTGATTCCCAGTAGGCATCCGGCAGTCATCATCACACGTCTAGGGGAGTGTGATTCGCACAGTCCTCCCATGACTCCAGGGTTCAGAGGATAAACGGTGGGCAACACCTCCACCCCTCCCAGTAGAATTAGGCTAATACCCTATCATATAATCACTTTGAGCTCGAATCGCTCTGAGGTTCTGTCATCACGTGGTCATCCCGGTAATTGTTTATTATCTGCAATCATACACTTATCCAGGCATTCGTAAGAGGTGCATCAGCATATTCAATTAACTCATGTATTATTCACATAATCACTACAGTATTAACAGATTTTGTTATATTCCATGCATGTCTTTTGACTTTCATTTAAGATGTATTTACTCCTTGATTTCTATTCCATTGATCATGTTGAAATGTATAAATAAAACAGATTTAAATATCTTAATTCCTATCAGAAGTAAAATCATTTAACTGTTTAAAACTTTACTTTTGATAACTATAATTTAGTAAGATCAACAACATATATCGTTTTGGTATCCATGTATCAGCAGAAATTAAACATATATTATGTCGCAAAATTTCACGTTTATCTTAGTCATTCAAAATGTTTGTGAGCCTCTGATTGTAGTGAAGTAAATATATACTAAACACAGTTTAAAGTTCTTCAAAATTGACATAGGTTAGGGTACCTTTGACATACGTCCTCTGTATTTTCCCAAGTAGTTGATCCAGGACTATACTTGTCCCATTGGACCCTAACTTGGTCCACCAGGCGATTCCTGATCTATCGAACCCTACGTTCCAGTATACGTAATGGTTCGACCATTACGATTCCCTTGTCCCATACCTGAAGATCCTGCTATAGTGGGTTGATGCGCTGCTTGGTCGTTGTTGATTACTGCATGAATTCTACAGCTTAATCCAAATTAAATTGTGTTATCAACAGGATTCGTTCAGGATGAGATGTTGGTTCATGTAAACTGAAAATATGAGCTGAAAATTGGAGAATCTACAGCTTAATTTAAAAACATGAATTTTTGTGAACTGAAATTTGAAACTAGATGTCTAAACAATAATCTGAAAAATCATCCAACTGAGGGAACAATACAAAACTGGAAAATAAACCCATACAGTCACTTTTGATTCTTTCAAACAGTCACATGAGGTAAACTCGTCTTGCGGGTATAGATTCTTGACTACACCAAACTGTGTTCAGAAAATTCAGCTTGTTTGACTTATGGAATACACCTGGATTCATGATCCCTTTCAATCTATGGCCCAAGATTGCCAACGTAGGCTTTTGGTTTATTTAATAACTGCTTTTGTCTGAATGTCGCAAAGATATAAAATGTTCATGTACCTCTTGTAAATTTAAAGAAAATCCCTTTATAGCATGGATGGAAAATGCATCATCAATTACTTCATGAGGCTTAAAACTTAACCACTATCAACCTCAAAGAAACTGAAACCACCCACAACCCAAGAACACTAACTTCCACCCCGGCTGTCCCCTCGGCACAGAGAGAGAACGGAAACCTATCATATAATTCAGACAAAGACTTGCAAACATGAACTTGTCTATGACATATTGAAACGTGAAGAAGAAAATTTAAAGAACATTCAACTTAGACTGTCTTGGACAAATGATAATTCACTAATAGCTAGCTTTTGTCATGAGTTCAACCTTCTCTACAGTCATCCTATATACACAAATTATCAACGAAATATTGAAATAACTACATGGAATATATGCCTCAATTGTTTTGGGAGTGTGCTCAAGTATCCTCTCTTTATTTGCCAACAATGCAAGCACTGATCCTCCAAGCCACAGTAAAACAAGTGCACCTAATAAGGTGCAAAATGTGAATTTGAACCAACATCTGACCAAATCAAATCCTGATGTATTCATCATCTCAAGCAAAAACATTTAGCTTATGTTTCCTATATGCTTCAGTATCCCTGTTTCCTTTCCCTAAAATCTTGGAAGAATGAAATCAATTAAGTTTCTTTTTTATGTTCATAAATCAGTATATACTAGGAATCAATCAGTATACACTTGCATGCATCTGACAGAGAACACCTTGTTATAGGAAATTAAGAGCAATAGGCAATACCATTCTTTGTTTTCCTTGGTTTCCCTAAAAAATACATTCACATGTGTATATTGTACTAAACTCAAATTGCATACCATCATATCCTATTTCCCTAAATACACTCAAGATGAAATCAAATTTGTGATAATTTTCATATTTCTATCTTCCTTTTAGACCTAGAGACAATAGCAACCATTTCTAACATTGGTTTAACATTTTACTTTCCCAAATCATTGGCAAATAAAATCTAAAGAATTAGGACTAACGTGCACTTGCAAACACCCAAACGAGTATAAAATGTCTTCAACCAAAGATTTTTTTGGGGAATTTATATGAGGATTTAACAAATCCAGTGTCAAACAAATTATGGAAGATAAACATTGCATGTACAAAATCCCAATCAGGTAATTGTTAATTTATGGGTATCCCAACACAAAAATCAGTTTGAAAATTCCATTGACTTGAAGACATAATTAGAATGATAAGCACAACAATTCATCCTTTATTGATGATATCAAATAACATTTTTTTTTTTCTTCCCGTTTCTTTATCAGTCATTAAAAGAAATTTCCAATCTAAGTGTCGAAGCATTAAGTGCCAAGTTCTTGCTACTAAGATGTACTTGGAACCTAATTTAGATATATTTTTGATGGATTTATTCATTCTTGATATAGTTATCAAAATGTCATACAGGCACTTTTATTGAGACATCAAGATGCTGACAAATTTGCTTGAACAATCTGCAGATCAACGGGAACTGCAAGAAAGAAACAAGAGAGCACTTCACAATATATACCCAGATTTTTGTAGTTTGGATGTTTTTCAACAGTACTTTGTGGTTTACATTTCTATGTGAACTTCCTCTTGCATCCTTCTTACATCCAGATACGAAATCAGTTTGTAATTAATAATTTAATTTTTCTTTTTTTTTCATATAATTAATGCACAGAAGATAGTATATGATATATTTAATGATAGTGCTTAGTAAACCCAAGGGGTTAGCCTAAAATGTGGAGAAGCATCACTGTTTCCCCACAAGGTTTTCATTGGAATATATCAAACTGTGATCCCTCTATAAACTGTGAGACTAATGATTGACTGATCATTTAAAATCCCAATTTTCACAGAACGGAGACAGATATATAAATCAAATAAAGAAATATTCACCCATTCAACCATCTAGCTCTGTAGAGCCTTAACATCTTTTTTTTTCTGTAATTACAATATAGCATTCTGATTTAACAGAGCTATAAAGGGCATTGTCTGAACAGTTTGATAAAATGCCTCTTTTCTTATCAAAATGATTCAAACATATGAAAAAAAAACCCAAAATAACTTTAGACCAACCATAAATCACAACTCAAAAGGAATCATGAGAAAAGATGTGATTTTCACCAAAACCAAGTAAATGAAAAGAAGAGTTTTACTGTCAACGCAAGCAACTTTCAAAATTATAGAGCATAAAATTCAGAATGATCGAAATGAGAATATATTATTCTAATTATATAACATCTCTCTCAGTTTTTGGATATGGTTAAAAACAACCAATTCAATTTAATATCTAAGTAATAGAAAGTTGACTTTACTCCCTACCTATTATATATCTAAATCTGCAACCAAATAGGAATGATTTTGAAATTTTGAAAACAATCATAATATAGATGCCCTTTACAAACATGAGAGGAACATTACCCACATTGAAGAGTAAAACAAGCCAGCGTTAACACAATGTTTGCCGACATTAAATGCATTGAATATCCACCATAAAATTATTCAATATTCACTCACTTTGCATGCATTGATATTCCTATGTTCAATATTCAGTAAAACTGTTCAATTTCACCCAGTTTCATGCATTGATATTCCCATGGTCTGCATTGAATATCTGTCCAGATGTGAAGTGTGACTCCATAAAGGGTGAAATAATGTGGAGGATAAAGTATGAACAATTGATTACTTTTTCTATTGGTCAAAAATGGAATTAACTGATGTTGAAATTAATTATCAAATTCGTTCATGGAAATTCATCAGGCTATGATATGCAACCATATCATAAGTTATAACACACACAAGGTTAGGAGCCATGGCGATCCAAGCTCATAGAAATATCTATTCTAGAGTGGGTTATTCAGTGTTACCACTTCATAGCTAGCTCCACGCAGATTAATGAAAACAACCATTTAAACATATAAGAAAAGGTATAGAGATTAAACGAAAACACACATTTAAAAAAAAGTAAGCAAATGCTACCAAAGTCGTTCAGATGGGCTTAGGCTGGACTAGCCAGTATTCAAATTCCCACACGGATCTAAAACTGCAGCAACTGATTTTATTGTTAATGGCCTGAATAAAAGACTGCAACAGAGCACATTAGATCAGAGTTCACAAAGCCATTAAAGCTTCATTTACCGTGTTTGTAATGCTGTCCAACACCTGCTTCTTGAAGACCTTGAACTGATTACATCTTAAAGTGAATAAAATAGACCCATAACTTGAAACGTATATGGCAGTGGTACTTTAAGTGATCTTTAGAATGTTATCGTAGTGTGATATTACAAAACTTCAAAGTGTAATCAACCTCAGCATTCAACCATGTTACAGCAAGTCAGATGAATTAGTATCATAAAGTCTATATTGAACAGTGATTACCCACAAAACCCAAAAACCCGGACTTGTGTACATGTTATATTAGAATTGAAATACTTAAACACACAAAATCAAAGACTTCAAATGGATAAACAACATAATACAGCCAAAAATAGAAACCTTAAAACAAATCTAAAAAATTTGACAGCCAAAATCGAATTCTTAGCTCACCTTTAATCTCGGATAGACATCTAACATCAACGATTTATGTCACTTACTGCTATGTGGATAAGTGCCTGAAAACCCATCGAAGGCTCTATACACATGTTGTACCTGTATAATTTTTTTTTTTTTGAAGTGTACACTTACTGTAATTGAAATTTCCAAGCTGACTAGAAGCCCAAACTTTGCTGATTTTCCCCACATTGGGGTTTCCAGGGTAGATAAGCTTAATTATTTAAAACCAAATTGCATTGACTCAAAATAATGATGCAGTGGAGGAAAACTGCTCAGTTTTGGACACTCAAAATCAAAGGAGAGATGCTGAACCAGACCATAAATTTTCATTTTCAAATGACTTTAACTACCCAAATTCAACCAGACAAGAGTTACCGGGCACCCAACCATGTCATACCCCATTTTTCCACCCAACCATGTCATGCCCCATTTTTCCTCGAATAACTACAAAGCACTCCCCCAATTGCCTATATAATAATTCCATTATGTGTTCATAAGACGTTCTTCATTCCATTCTGTACAAAATTACATATTTTACTTTCTTCAGTTTTATAGAAACTGTACAATTCAACAACCTGCTTTGTGATTACTGAAGATCTTCCGGTGTATAACTGTCTATTAAGTGAATGGAACTATTAGGTGGCACACATGGCATTCTAACAAAAGGACTGCCTAAATCTTGTAACAGGGCTTTGAATCAATATCAGCCTCGTACAAATAGTTTCAACTACTTTATGTGACACCATTTTATATGCAAGTTTACAGAGTCGATAAAGAAAAGTAGAAGGTTGGCAACTACCAATTCAATTTAAATGAGATCACTAAACACGTGAATATATGCCAGAAATCTAACTTCTTAAGGAAATCAGATGTCACCAAAGGTTCCATCCATGATTCCATACCAATAATCTTTAAACAAAGAATCAGCTAAGAAAAAAAAGTTTTTAGCTGTTTAATGATCCTGGACGAAGTTTTTTGCTCACAGGAAAATAAGAGTCAAAAACAGGAAATAAGGTAAGCAGTTGATAATTGATCTAATTATACTTGGATATGCAGTACCCATACTACCTTTTCAACTGAAAAACCAAAGATAAGAATGATTTTACCTACATTCAGAGTATTAAAAAAAACGTATTGGATTTGTACTTATGTGACAAACAACAACCATAACCTTGAACAAATGACTTTGATTGTACAGGATATGATTCTTGCTGTACCAGAAACATCAGGGACTACCTTAGAACGTGTAATGCTTAAACTGCTTATGTAACTTGGTAACTTTATTTAACTTTAGCTAGAGCTTCACTTTATTTAACTTTATTTAACTTTATTTAACTTTGTAATTTTATTGAATTAACCAACAAAACTTAATAAAGAATTCCAAGCACAACCTAAAGCAACAAACAGATAAATTATCGAAAACAAAAACCTATCTTTGCCCGCTTCTGCCATCTATTTAGCACTCTGAATATCTATGTTGCATTAAAACCTCCGCATTGGGGAAAAAGGATATACAACCCATAAATATCGCAACAATGATAGAATTTAATCAAATTACAGAGAAAACTGAAGAACTTAAGTTCTAGAGAATTTAAGAAGCACATCACCTAAACTTTCTTCTATTGACAAAACCTATTGAAGACGCTGATCATTAACCTCAGACAGGAAATAACTCATAGCAAACATGCTTATGGGAGAGTAAAAGATTGACAGATTTTATAAAAACGTCTACGACGTCAACTGAACTGACCTATGCGATTAACAAGCGTACATATGACGTAAATTTTCTTCAAATTAGAGAAAAAAAAGATAGAGCATACTACCTACGGAGAAAAGACAGATTTCACCTAAATTCACAGGAATTTGCCAAGCGTGCGCTGAAAAATTTCTCCTCTTAACCGAAACCGAAACTGCCAAAGTGTGGCCTCGACGCCCTCCAATGAGTTCGCCCCTCTATAAATCTCCTGCGCCATTTGTTTCTACATGCCCGTATGTGGAATAGTACACAATATAGAGCTTAATAGCCATGGTAGCTGATCACACAATATTCGCCGAAGGGTGTTCCAGCACGAGGGAGAAAAATGACCAAATAACAACACCCGGCTAAAACCTATCTGCGTTTGCTTTGCAGGCCACGATATTTTCTAGAGAGAATTCAATTGTTCTTAATCTGGCTGTTTAATTGCATTCAAATGGATGTTTTAAGGTTCTTTTTTTTGTACGAAGCCCTTCTCCCTATCATTCTGTTTCTTTTTCAGAGAACCCACCCACTTTTGATTTGCAACACGATCGAAATTTATCCAAAACAAGACTCGAAATCGTGGGACATGTTGATTCGGGGGTTATTAAGCAGAGCCATTAAGAAATGTAATTGATACTGAACCAGTTGTGAGAAATGTCTCTATTAACCGTCTGTGTCAGCATAATCCTTTCGTATCTTCCACATTATAGATGGCTGGCTAGAACAGAGAGAATAGAACGCAGCTAAAATAAAAATGACC
>APFE030055072.1:80582-91897 GCA_000404065.3 Pinus taeda | reverse complement strand
TGACTTTTGGGTGATCCCTAAATCCAATGGCTGAGATAGATTTAGATCAATGGCTGAGATTAAATGCACATTTAAGTCTCACTTTCTATTTTTTAATTCACCCACTTTAATAAAGACCACTTAGTCATTTATTTCCAAAGTCACTTTCCTTTCTAATTTTACATTGACTTTATAAAAGTCACTTTAAAATTAGACTTAGTAACTTTATCACTTAAAGTAACTTTTAAATTAGATTTAACTTTATAAAAATTATAAAGTCACTTTAGGAGAAAAATTAAAATCTTTTGGACACTTTTCCCTAGGCCAAAGATCAAAGCCTAAGGGAACCACCTGTCCTCCGGTACCAAATTTCAACATATTTTTCCAAACACCGAATTGGACTTCCCAAGGCTCCAATATTGCCACTTTGAGGCACTAACCTCTAGGGCTCCAACCCTATCTCTGGTACAGGCACCGACCTGGTCTCTTGAGGACTCTTATCCTCTAGGGCTCCAACCCTATCTTCTAAGGCACCAACCTTGTCTCTTTGAGGCTCCAATCTCTAGGGCTCCAACCCTATCTTCCAAGGCACCAACCTTGTCTCTTTGAGGCTCTAACCTCTTGGGCTCCAACTCTAGGCTTTAGTTTGTCAAGATATGTTTGGTTATACTTTACATCTCGCAATGTCTTCTTCAATGAGCCTGTTAATCTTCAATTACACCTTCACTTATTATCAATGACTGCCTTGTTCTTCACATGAAGGTGTTACCATTTCTCTTCATGTCACCCAAACAAAATTCTCCAAGGTCACCTCATGATGGCTTCAATGCATCATGGTCTTCAATGATCTCCACAAATCTTCAATATGTTGCTTCAAAAAGTTCTGCAACTTTGCCCTATTCTATTCTCAAGAGAAGACTTCAACAATCTCTATTTGTCCAATCCAAACAAATCAACACTTCAACCACGACAACTATGAAAACTTCGACCACGAAAAATTAAACCATGAAAACTACAACAACTTCAACCACGACAACTTCGACCACGACAACTTCGACCATGACGACTACAACAGTTTCGACCACGACATCTACGACAACTTCGACCACGACAACTATGGTACCTTCGACCAAGATTTTATGCCCAAACGTAATTATCCTTCCTTTTTTTCGTCTTAAATAATAGTCTCCTTGTTCTCCTCGGCCTTCTGTCTTCTTCTGTACTTCGTATCTCAAATTCTTGCCGAATTGTTGATCAATAATGAAGTGTTTAGATGTATATTTATAGATATTTCATTTATAACTAAAGGGACATGTCTATTTGAAGTGAGGTCGACTTTTATGACTGAGTGTAGGTCGGCTTACTGCTAGGAATAATTTCCTTAACTTAAAAATTCAATATTTCACAAACTATTGGGAGTTTCGGGGCAAATAAAAGCTCGTTAGAAATAGGAAAAAATCCTATTTAAGATGGTCTAGGATGCATTTTGAAAAGATGCCTCCAAGGTGTCCAACATATATTTTCCTTGTGAGTTTCCTTAAATTTTATGCACAAAATGTTTGGGACAGCATGAGGAATGTTTGGGACAACGTCGCTTCTTCATTGTTATCAATGTCATCATAGGATTATAGTGTCATTATGTAGGAGTGCAACATCCATGTAGCATGACACATCAACAATGTCATCATATACTAGTGCAGTGATAGTGCAAAATCATTAGGAGAAATCCAAAATAATATTCCAACCATCAAATGATCTCGAACCATGTTATCAAGACCTCATCAAGTGCCATCATTAATTGTGGTCATCCATCAAGAGTATGACATCATCAAATGTAGTCCTCCATATGTCATCAAGAGCTTCTAAATACTTGGCACTTGGCACTTCTTAAGACTTCTTCATTAGTGACTTGACATATTAATTGATGACATTCTTATCAAACAAGAGTTATGACATCATCATATGGAACCATGCATCTATTGTCTTCAACCTTATCATCTCATTCTAGGGTTTCATGATATTCATTAGGAATCTCAAGAATATTTTCCATCTCAGCCAATGCCATATTTACATCAATGACAACATTGATTACCAATCTCCCCCTTTGTCATTGATGGCAATATTCTTTGCCTTCCAACATTCTCTCCCCCTTTGACATCAATGGAAAACGAGGTGCCCAAGTACTGCCCCTCTCAAGCTGCTTCTTTTCTTCATCAATAGTAGTTCTTCATAGGTATGTTACTCCCCTTTTCATGGTGCTATTCCTTCTTGCAAAGTGGTCCATGATAGATGTGTTTACATTGATTCATGTGATAAACCAAATCCCCTTGGTTGCACAACCTCCTCTAGTTTAGGAAAGGTTACCTACTTAGTGATTAGGTGGAAGACATCTTCAACAACAATCCATTGTATAGATAAGAGATCATGTTCTTCAATAGAGTGTTCCTAAGAAATAATATATCAAAGAATGATTGTCAATATAGCTCATCAAGGATTTCATAAGGCCCATTCACGGATGGCTTCTGCAAGAATTCTTAATCATCATAAGCTCCCCCTAACTGTATGCATGGTCTTCCTTTTGGCAGAGTCTCCTCGTCAAATACTTGGAATATCAAGGATAAATTCACCATTTCAACAACATGTGTTGTTGGTTGGAGTGTTCAAGAGACTGTTGGATTCAATTTTCTTTCTCCTCCATACTTGTGTAACTTTCTTCTCTGACACGGTTATAGCTTGTGTAGGGGCCTAAGTCAAGTTACAATCATGTGCCATATGTCCAATGTTATGACATTTGAAGCACTCTATTTTGTTCATGAATAAGAATTCATGACTTCTTGCAAAATTTCTTCTCGAAGATTGACGGGGACCATTAAATATGTCTTTGTTATATGCCCTACAATATTTTGCCATGTGCCCAAAGTTTGTACAAGAATAGAAATAACCAAGAAATATACTTTGATACATGGGAGAAGAACGTTTCCTTGATGTACTTCTGAAGCCTTTTTGCCTTGGGATCCTTTGATGATAACCACTACGTCTTGCATCCTTGACACCATTTAATTTCTTCTTGAAGTAGGATTTATTCCAATGTTAACTTGACTCTTGCCTTTGCTGGAATTGGGAGCATCAACATTTCTTCCTGGCTTCCTCACATCCTTATTGTTTGAAGCATTATCATTCTTGCTTGATGTTTCCCCTGCATAGACAAGCCCTGATTTATCAAGGGGAGACCTTTGATGACTTATGATGTCATCTAGGGTTTGATAACTTTTCAAGTTCTTATTCAGCAAGTCAACTTCTTTTTTAAGGAAAGACAATTTCTTCCTTCATTTTCTTGTATTCTTCATCCTTCTTTGATAGAATGATCTCTGTTTCTTCCTTCATATTGGTTGCTTCACATGATTGGGCCTTAAGAGAAGTGATTTTTGATCTTAACTTGGTGATTTCATCATCTTTTTCTTCTAGTTGGCATATCATGGTGTTTCTCTTCTTTTCTGCTTTATCAACTTGTCCTTCTATGAATGCCAATTCTTCCATTGACTTCTCAGCTCCCTGTGTTTGTTTCCTTACTTCTTCTAGTTGTTATCTAAGGGAGGAGACCTCTTCCTTGTATTGACCAATCTCTGCTTCAAGTTTGTTCAAGCTCTTGTGCCTTTGTTCAAGGTGGCTTAAAAAGGTATCTTCTCGTTACTTTGCCTTATCCAATTGATTTTTCATGGATATGACTTCTTCATGATGATTTCTCTTGTTTTGATGAAATTCTTCCTTAATCTTGGTTCGCCTCATTTCTTTCTTGTCCTTGAAGCTTGACAAGGTCAACTTCCTTCCTTGTCTTGTCCTGGTCACCAACTTGCGCTTTCTTCTTAAGTTCCACATTTTCCTTTTTTAAACTGTTAATCTCTTCTATGGCAACCATACGTTTAATGAGGAGATCTTCTTCAAAATATTCTGTAGGATTTTACAAGGTAAGTTCCTCAGACAGAACACCAAAGCACACCGCTCACAAACAGATCACAGATCAATACACCAATATTGTTGACGTGGTTAAAACCCTCAAAGAGGGAAACAATCCAAGGCTTGAGCCAACGTGGCCACTTCAGGTAATTTATTAATAAAATGCTCTAATACCTCGGTTCATTCTCTCCTCGGTATTACCGACACTTGATCCCTGGCTTAACACCCGATTGGTCCATGATCTCTACTTAAAGAGCATGGAGGGTCATTTGTAGGGTAACCGTTCATGAGATAAGCTTATGAAAATTTTCATTCTTTTATTAATAAATTGCCTGAAGTGGCCCCGTTGTCTCAGGCCGTGGACTGTTTCCCTCTTTGAGGGTTTTAACCATGTCAACAATACTGTTGTATTGATCTGTGATCTATTTGTGAGTGGTGCCCTTTGGTGTTTTTCTGAGGAACTTACCCTGTAAAATCCTACATGGTATCAGAGCTATTTGAGGGCTGCATTCGTTGGTGATCCAAATCTAAAGCCAGTAGAACTGCATTCGACTGTTGTTTCCTAGATCTACTGTTACTGACTGCTTTAAGGCCGAGAGGACTTCTCTATTGTGTTAGGAGCATCTTTTCCAGTGAGGGACCCCTTTCGTTTGATGCGAAAAGGTTTCCGGTAGCCCTAACTACATCATTTTTAAGATTTGGAGGTATACAATGTTTATTTGCAGTTTTTAGTTATTTTCTCTCTGTTTATTTCGGTTTATTTAGCTCTTTGTTTTTTTCTATTACTGGATCTATACCTTTCATTTCTGCGTATGCTCTTTGCCCCGCAACTTTGTGCGATTTGGGAAAATCAGAAATAGAAAGGAATGATTTTTTTCATGCGTATGCTCTTTTCCGCTACGTCTTAGTATGATCTCGGAAAATCAAAACATTGAGGAAAATAATTAGTTTATGGCTAAAGCTAACTTCAAGCTGTAATTTTTTTTTTTTTTTGTATGTCCATGGTGGGTTTTCAGTTTTTTTTTTTTTTTTGTAGGCAAAAAAGAGCTTTCTCAAGTAAGCACACAACCCAAAGCTTCAGTGACTTAAAAAAAAACCTTCCTCTTTTCCAAAAATTACTAACCTTTTAATATAGCTCACTTGGTCCAAAACTACTTTATGAGAATAGAGGTCTTGAGTTCAAGTCTTTCTTTTTGTTGAGCTAATTAGATTAAGTTTGGAAAGGGGGTGGATTTTTTAAAAAATATAACATTATCATTTATTTTCGCACATTCTTGCACTTTGTCGGCATCTTCAACAACTTTTCTTCAAAAAGCCATAACTTCTTCATCCGGAATCCATTTTTTTGAATCAGCCTAATTTTTTGAGATTTTTCTGTTGGAACACTTAGTTTCAGCATCTATAGCTTCAGTTTCGGTTAAAATGGAAAGTCCATGCCAAGTTATTCTTGACAACACCAACTACTTCTAATGGTGGTCCTACATTGTGGATTTACTTAGAAGTAAAGGTCTTTACAGAATAGCCTCGGGCCAAGAAACCAAACCGAAAGATGAAGATAAGGCAGCCAAATGGGAAAATAGGCAAGATCAAGCACGTGGGTTGATAGGGATGTCTATTTCTCCAGACCTTAGATTCCATATCGCATAACTTGATACTCCTAATGAAGCAATGAAATAGATCACTAAAGTTTTTGGAATTAAAAATGAACTTAGAGCCCATCAACTCGAAAATGAGTTGCTTACATTGGAGCCCAATAATTTTTCTTCCATTGAAGATTTTTTGTCCAAGTTCAAGACGCTTAGACTTCTCTTAGAAGGTGTTAATGTTAAGAAAGAAGATGGTAACCTTATCTATTTCATTCTTACTAAGATGGTAACCTTATGTATTATGTTCCTAGTATTATCCATCCATCATGCTATCAATATTCACTGATTTCCAGAATTCAATGCCTCGAGTCTTTAAGAAATTATTCATTCTTGCTTCCCATATATCAAAGTTTCCATTGAACAATGGAGCCTTCACAAATTAATTGAATTCAATTTTGGTGGTTGAGGCAGACACATCTTTAGGAGGATTGGAGACTTTCTTCCTTGGCTTCACCATTTGTGTTCTAATGATCAACCTTCAAGCTGTTAAGCTTTGAGTGAAGGTACTGGGTCTGATACTAATTGTTGGAAATACTGAGGGGGGGTGAATCAGTATTCCTTTTCAATTGTTACTTGTACTAGTTAGATCACTTATAATCAGAACATAAAATGAACAATAAGAATAAATACTTTTATTAATCTCAATAAATTGAGTACAATATTTGTGTAGGGCTCCAACCCTAGATGAAGGGACCAATCTTCAATCTCCTAGGATCCAACCTGTATTTTGCCAAGCACTGAATTGGACTTCCCAAGGCTCCAACCTTGTCACTTTGAGGCACCAACCTCTAGGTCTCCAACCCTATCTCTGGTACAGGCACCAACCTGGTCCCTTGAGGACTCCTATCCTCTAGGGCTCCAACTCTATCTTCCAAAGCACTAACCTTGTCTCTTTGAGGCTCCAACCCTATCTTCCAAGGCACCAACCTTGCCTCTTTGAGGCTCCAACCCTATATTTCGAGGCACCAACCTTGTCTCTTTGAGGCTCTAATCTCTTGGGCTCCAACCCTTAGCTTTACTTCGTCAAGATATGTTTGGTTATACTTCACGTCTCCCAATGTTTTCTTCAATGAGCCCTGTCATTCTTTAGCTATGCCTTCACTTATTATCAATGACTACCTTGTTCTTCACATGAAGGTGTCACCATTGCTCTTCATGTTACCCAAACAAAAGTCTCCAAGGTCACCTCATGATGACTTCAATGCATCATGGTCTTCAATGATCTCCACAAATATTCAATACTTTGCTTCACAAAGTTCTCCAACTTTTTGCTATTCTATTCTCAGGAGAAGACTTCAACAAGCTCTATTTTTTCAATCCCAATAAATCAACACTTTGACCACGGCAACTATGAAAACTTCAACCACGACAGCTTCAACCACGACAACTACAACAACTTTAACCACGACAACTATGACAGCTTCGACCATGAAAATTACAGCAGCTTTGACCACGACAACTACAACAACTTCTACCACAACAACTACGACAACTTCGACCACGAAAACTACAACAACTTCGACCATGGAAACTACGAAGGCTTCGACCACGACAACTACGAAAACCTCGACCATGAAAACTACGATAGTTTTCACCAAGATTTTATGCCCAAACAAAATTATCCTTCCTTTTTTTTGTCCTAAACAATATTCTCCTTGTTCTCCTCGGCCTTTTGTCTTCTTCTGTACTTCATATCTCTGAATTCTTGCCTGAATTGCTGATAAAAAGGAAGGGTTTAGATGTATATTTATAGAGATTTTATTTATAACTGAAGGGACACGTCTATTTGAAGTGAGGCTGACTTGTATGACTGAGTGTAGGTCGACTCACTGCTAGGAATAATTTTCTTAAATGAAAAATTCAATATCTCGAAAACTATTGGGATTTTCGGGGAAAATAAAGTCTCGTTAGAAAGAGGAAAAAATCCTCTTTAATATGGTCTAGGATACATTTTGAAAATATGCCTCCAAGGTGTTCAAAATAATTTTTCTTTGTGAGTGTCCTTAAATTTTATGCATAAAAAGTTTTGGACAACATGAGGAATATTTGGGACAGTGTGGCATCTTCATTTTTTGGCTTCTTCACTGTTATCAATGTCATCATAGGATCACAACATCATTATGTATGAGTGCAACATCCATGCAACATCACACATCAACAATGTCATCATATTCTAGTGCAGTCATAATGCAACATCATTAGGAGAAATCCAAAATAATCTTCCAACCATCAAATGATCTCGAACCATGTATCAAGACCTCATGAAGTGCCATCATCAATTGTGGTCATTCATCAAGAGTATGACATCATCAAATGTAGTCCTCCAAATTTCATCAAGGGCTTCTAAATACTTGGCACTTGGCACTTCTTAAGACTTATTCATTAGTGTCTTGACATATTAATTGATGACATTCTTATCAAACAAGAGTTATGACATCGCCATCTGGAACCAAGAATCTATTTTCTTCAACCTTATCATCTCATTCTAGGGTTTCATTATATTCATAAGGAATATCAAGAATATTTTTCATCTCGGCTAGTGCCATATTGACATCAATGACAAATTGATTAACAAAATCGAGTAATAGGTGATATAGGGGAGATATTACTCAACCCATCCTATTGCCTACTGATCTTCCCAATAATGACCCTCAATAGTAATGTGGTAGAACACTTGCATCATAATCAGCTTTGGTTTTACACCCCAATTACACTCTCAACCCTTTTTCCAGACACGGAGCGGTGATCCCAACTAGTCCAACTTGTGGGTATGATTCCAATTGGGGTATACTTTGCAAACACCAAGATGGGGGAGCTACTACTCCAAACCTTTGGGTAAAATATAGGGTTTATACCCTAATGTCCAGAGATCCATCAACCCTAGGAGCCCTCCATCTCAATTCCTCACACTGGGAGCTCAAACAGGGTGGGAAGAGTTGGCTCAGTGTTCTCGATCAATGATTCTTTTTGTAGATCAACAACATATCATCGTGCTCATATATGGTAATCATCATTTCTCAATAGAATTTGTCTTCTGTTCATGTAGGACATCAAATAAACTATCATATTATAACAAAGATATACATATATATCACAAAAGGGATACCATAGGCATCCTCCCTCTCAAGGAGGTTCCAACTACAAGCCTAATCTTGTCTCGTACAACAACAATGTCTCAATATATGAATGTATCTCAGTCCCAGATATATATGGAAGTCTCTTCCAATATGTTCCCACTTTATGTCATCACAATGTCATATCCATAACTTTCTCAAAAAGCTTTCCAAAGAGCTTCTTCATCCTACCTCATAGCTAGCCATGCTAGCAACACCATACTCAACCTTGGTCATGCTTAAAGCTATGGACCTATCATCCATAAACATCATGGAAGATATCATACTAAGGCAACACTAAAATGTGCTCATCTCATCAATAACTCTCACAATCATCATCAGTACATCCAAGTAGTCACATATCACAGGAAGAATATCTCAAACCAACAATAGATCATCCCATCAAAGTATCTCAAAGGGTGCTTCGAGGGAACTCAATGTGTATGAAGCGGACCAATCATGAATTCATTCAGTTTTTGTGTGTATATGTATATATATATATATATATATATATATATTATATATATTATATTATATATATATATATATATATATGTTCAAAAATGGAACATCAATGCTTCAATCTATTGTCAGTTTCCAAGTCAAGTTCAACAATATCTCTTCACAAATTCTTGAAATTCAATTGGAGTGTCCAAGAATTTTTAGTTCCACTTTTCAAAAACTCTTCAATATATTCTCAATATATAGTTTCTTCTCCAAACTTCAGAAATCGATTCATCATGCCATGATTCATTATTTCGAGCTTCAGAAGCCATCTCCCTCTTACTTTGATCACCAGAGGCTCATTACCTATCAAGAGTAGATCATCAGTATATAAAACTAAAATAAAATTCATACCTTGGACCCTTTTGAATTAGAGGTTTGGATTGACACATCATCTTGGATTTACTTGTCAATACGAACATACTAGACTCAGAGAGCTTGCTTCTTGCAATGCTTTCTGCAAACATAACACTTTTCCAAACCAACATGCTCAACCTTACATAAATAAATATTATGTAATCAAATCAAATAAGTCAATTTATGAAAGTTTAGAATCTAGATCAAAACTAATATTAAAATCATCAATATCACTCTATCAAGTTCTTTAGACTAGGTGACAGGTAGAGCTCACATCAAGTTGTGATTTCATCTATCAACAAATTGTCATTTACCAAACAATACCAAACCAAACTTCATCAAGTCATTCTCATGATCACAATATAAGTAACTATATAAAAATGCATACACCAAGAATAGTTCATGCAAGTTCCATCCGTTTATTGTGATATTACTTCATGCTGAATCACAATTGTCAATACTTCAACCATTGAATCAAATTTAATGATGTCAATGCAAAATACCAATATAAGTCACTGAAAGTCACTATGCCCACATAACATTTTTGTCAAGGAAAATTATCAGTTGACAAATAAAATCATTAGTTATCAGGTCAAATCCCCAATTCGATATCACATTGAAATCTATATCCCAAATCATATCTCAATCATCAATTCAAACTTATAAATCATTATCAATAATCATGTTATAACTCCAAATACTACTTATCTATATCAATAATCCAAATATAGTCAAACCCTTGCAACTGTTATCAAATACCGGCATTCAAAAGCTTCAATGTTTAAATCATAGTGACATATTGACATGCATATTCTAATTTCCCGCAAAAAATTTTTATTCAACATATTCACATTATAGTAAGTCAAAAATTCAAAATTTCCTGCTCAGAACTCTCCGTTGTTTGCTCCATGTTTGTAGGACTGACATCCTTAAGGTTTACTTCTGATTTTATGCATAAAGCTTCACTCTTGTGTCCTACAGGCATAGTTTCACCCAAGAGGCCTTCGTTTGAGCGGTTGGGAGGCTACAGTCACACCCTTAAGCTTGATTCCATGCGACTAAGCCTTAGAGTAAGAGAAAAATCCCTCTTCTCAAGTCAAAACTTTGTTGCAGATCAACAAATTTGTCTATTCATTCCCATAAATCATACGTCAAAAGTATATTATATATATTATAATATAGTATTATATTATATATATTATTATTATATTATATATTAATGAAATATAGGATAAGGATTATGGAGAGATTCTCCCTCTGAATGGAGCAACTTAAGTCATCTTTATTCAATTCATCAACCTGTCTATAATATTGTCATACATCAACACATTTATTAGATCATAAAGTCATACTATATCACATATTCATCATGGTCATATATTTTAGCATCAACTACTTCACTCTAACATCAATATTTTATCAAGGGTTAGTGTCAGATAGCTAATAGGAGTGTACTTCAAGAATCCTGATCCCAACATCACTTATTTGTTAGGGAATTTAGTTTTACCATATGCCATAATTACTAAGCACATCAAATGTTAGGCCCCTATACTACTAGTGTAACCCCTTATTATTATTAGTAAAACCCCCTTATTATATTGATGTACCCATGCCATGTAGTGCCCATATTGTTACTATTGTGCCCCATAGAAGCCCACTATTGTTATTATTGTGCCCTTACATTATTATTGTTATGTTGGCTCTGATTATATAATGACCCCTTAGACTCCTATATATAGAAAGGAGGTCTTGTCATTTTTAT
>APFE030055072.1:25770-80360 GCA_000404065.3 Pinus taeda | reverse complement strand
CACCACAAAAATTGGAAGAAAAAAGAGAAAAAGGGCTTTGTTACAATTGTGATAGCAAATGCACTAAAGATCATAAGTGTGTTGAGAAGAAATTATTTTACATAGAGTATGAAGAGGAGAAAGAAAAGGATCAAGAAACATCAAAATAAGAGGATATACGCCAGGATCCAACCCCGGAGATAGAAGAAATGAATCAGACGATATCTTGTAAAGCATTGGAAGGAATTACCACTCCTCAAACTATTGAGATAGAAGGACATATCAAGAAGAAAAATGTTCAAGAAGTGAAAGATCACATCGAGCATCAAGAAATGAATCCGACCATATCTTGTAAAGGATTGGAAGAAATTATCACTCCTCAAACTCTAAAGATAGAAGGACATATCAAGAAGAAAAAGGTTCAAGTGGTGAAAGATCACATCGTGCATCAACAAAAAGTTCTCCAACTTTTAAAGGATAATGCAACTTTGGTGCAAAATCGAATGAAACAACAGGTAGATCAACATCGTAGTGAAAAATGTTTTGATGTAGGTGATTGGGTATTTTTACTGCTACATCTCAAGCAAGCTATTTGTGAGAAGAAAATGTTGGAAATACTACATGCACTTAAAAAATGGCGACCTTACCGAATGGGAAGACTTCAAGAAAATGGAAGCAAGGGATGAATCAAAGAAGGATGAAGAAGTATGGCCACTTATTGAAAAGTTCCAAAAGATCCGAATTCAAACAATATTGCCAGAAATTGAAGAGGAAGGAAAAATCATATTGGAACCTGGAGCAGTCACAGAAACAAGAACCCAACAGCAACAAAATCAATCAATTTCAGAGTATCTCATCAAGTGGAAGAACTTACCCACTGAAGATTCCACATCAGAGGACAAGAAGTTTATACAGAAGCATCAAGAACTACTCAAGCGTTGAGGACACCACTTTTTGAAGGAGAGGGTCATGTTAGGCCCCTATACTACTAGTGTAACCCCTTATTATTATTAGTACAACCCCCTTATTATATTGATGTCCCTGTAGTGCCATATTGTTACTATTGTGCCCATAGAAGCCCATATTGTTATTATGGGTGCCCTTACATATTATTGTATGTAGCCTTTGATTATATAATGAACCCTTAGAATCATATTATAGAAGGAGATCTTTCATTTGTATCATCCAAAATTGTTCATTTGTGTAATGTAAAGGAGGTTGCCCCCTCGAAGAGGTTGAATTCTAAGGCGTTGATCTATCTTTTCTATCTTTTCTTGAGCTGGTTTCATAACATCAAAACATAACCATGGTCAACAAAAGATCCTGAATATCAATCTCATTGTTATACCTCTATCATCATGGGTACCATGCTTTTCATAAACATTATCAATGGTATCAAGTTACCATCTACTATAATCAAGGTGCTAACCTTCTTTATGGAATCAAGATATCCAAAATGATAGGTGTTAGCCAAACATCAAGTATAACATTATATTAAAGATCAATATTAAGAATTTCATCATGTCTAAGAGGTAAGATACTTGTTCACTACCAAGAGCATCATTTCATCATAGGTACCATGAATCCAAACCATTTTCATATGCATGAGCGATTTGTGAAGGAGATATTCTCATCATACCTTAGGGCTTACCTTGCCATTCAATATTACAGATGAAACATAACATTGAGACAATATACCATATATACCTTGTAGTATTCAAATACCTGTCTACCTTCTTATTTTATATAGGTAGCTTGTAGCATTTTTTCAACACTAGTTCTTATCTTCCTACACTAGCCATCTTTCTTGCATCTCAAATGATCCTCAATAAGGATCCACTTATCATATCTCATTAAGAAGTTAGAATCATGCAGGAAGTATAAGTAATACAATATTCAAATAAATAATTCTAAACAAAAGTAAAGACATAACAAAGCATGTTAAATTGAAAAGTACTTATCTTCAATGGGAGGTGATCATCTCTCTCTTGAACCATCCTTCAAGAGCCATCACTGTCCATAGTCCACTTGATGCCTTCAATATATATTCATCAAATTCATCAACAACCAATCTTGATAGAAACTATCCTATCTAGGTCTTCATTAAATCTATGACAATTGGTAGAGCATATTCACATTGACCATGCTAGTATTTCTCTCAAACCGTAACCTCATAATATCCATCAAACCCTAATACACAAATTATCTAAGGTTTTCTTCAAACCCTAGAACTATTTTAGGTCTCCACCATCCTTTCTTGCATCCATCGACGAAGTTATCATATGGGTGATCTCCATCGCTTTTCTTCAACCCAACTCTGATACCATGTTAATTTTTCTTAGGGCTATATTGTTTTTTGCTTTGATAGTTTCATTTCTTCATTTACATATTAAATTCACCCCATAACATCATTACATTATCCATATTTACATAATTATTCAAAAGCATATGCAACTAGGTAGAAAGAACAATATCACCATCATCAATGCAGCTGAACATAAAGGAACAATAGATGAAAATCATTCACACATAGAGATACCAAGATTGGTCGGAGACCAGGGCAAAACCAACTATTGGAAAAACCTTTCCAAATTCTTCTTATTATTATATTTTCATTGAAATATCCAGCAAAATAGAGTGCAATGATCTATATATTTATCCATAATCTAATCAACTAAATCAACTAAACAATATCCATGAGATGAACCTAATCATGCTTATACCCAAAACTCTAATTCTGAAGCCTATAATGAACTGTCACTGTCTGCGGTCAACTTCTAAAAACTATGGTCAATGAGAGAAATATTTGGACAATTGAAATTTCCATGTTTAGGTCCCAGTTGCATGGAGGAGGAGTCATGCGTGCAACTAGGAGGTTCCATTCGCTCCCTTTTGCATATAAGCCATCGACTGCAGTTAAAATATGACTTTGGAAAGCCTACGATTGTGACTCAGAAACCCTAGATGCCAGTTGCATGGAGGACATGTTGTAGGTGTGACTAAAGGGCTTCATTCACACATATCATTTGGTCAGTGAGTGACTATAGTTGATATCTCTCTATTTTGTGCCTGCGATTGAGGCCCAAAACCCTAAAACATAAATGCGAGCTTTAGACCCTACAATTTCTTCTTTGAGCGAACCTGTTCCGCCGTGGATCTGCCTCAGACCTCTATGAGCCAAAACCAAAGAAGAGAATAGAAGATTTATCCAAGATGATGTCCAAATTAGGTTGAGGTTACTTGTATTTATATCATTCCAAGGGGGTCCACTTTTCTTTAGGGTCAACCTTTCCAAATGTACGTATGTGGGATTTTATTCTTAAGTACACTTTCCCTTATCTGATTTGAGTGATATTTGGGTCAATTTTGGTCCTCTAGAAAATAAGAATTCAATGAAATTATCATCTGCATAAAATGAGCTTTCCAAAGTAGAATTTGACCACAATTTCGTATTTTAACACTCTACACACTAGAGTCTCCTTAATCCTTGTTCACTAGGTACCTATTTCCTAGTGAACATTAGCCCCTATTCTCTAGTGAAAATTGGATCCTATTTATAGCGAAAACCCCTATATCCTTGAGAACTTCCTACCTCCTATTTATCAGGACCCTTCTCCTCTTCTTTGGAAAAAACCAGCGCTTAAATCCTATCACACTTGTTCCTCCTCTTAGAAAATGATATATTACAGAGAAATGGAACAAAATTTTTTTGCAAAAACACAAACACATAAAATACATAAAAAAAGAGGGACACAGATATACACATTTCATCCAAGTTGGGCTATTTCCATGGAGAAACAACCAGTCCTTCCTTTTATATTATCCAGCAAAATGAAGAGATGCAACCTTCAACAGATCTGTCCTAACTTCCTCTTCGCTCTCACATAGTCTCCTCTCTCTTTCTCGTTCAAAATACACATATACAGATCTGAAATAAGATTCCCTCATATATAGAGATAGGTTTCCTTCTAGGGTAAAAAACCATAATTTAAACATAACTTCTACCATCAAATCATCCGCCTAATGAACGACTCAGATTGACTACGAAATTACAATATTTTACAAGGCAATTTTACATCTATTTTTAGCTTTTCCCCCCCTAGACCCCCTTGATGGCGATCAAATAGGCGGCGTTACCACCCCATTACGAACTAGGGTCCAACACACTGAGACCTTTTAACAAATAAGATAATCAGGCTCCATACCCAAAACCTCCTATTTCTTAGGACATAATTACTGTGCTCTCCACATTTGAGGCTCTTTCATAAACTTGTGAGCTTTGTCCTGTCACAAAACTTTGTGCACAATTTTTTTTTACTTCCTTGTGCCTTTGTCATCCTCTTTATAAGCCCAATTTGAACATGCAAGGAGGCCTAGTTCAAATTTAGAACTTGAGTTTCGATTGACGATTTAATTGAGAGTGACACTTTCTCGCTCCAATCAACACTAGAGTTCTTAAATCATCCATCCTTCAATCAGGACTAAAGACTAACTCACTCTAATTGAAATTATAACTAACACCTTGTTCTATATTCAAATTGATGAAGACTCCATTTAATTGAAGCTTCAACTCTACGCATGTTAACTTGATGATTATGCAAGTAAACTTGAAATAAATCATCCTAAATGAAGTCTAACTCACGAGGATAATTTGAGGTCTTCATTGGCTAAGGCACAAGCTAGAAGACCTTGCTCACTACATTTTCAACACTCCCTCTTAGTGAGGAAAGTACTTCTAGAAGAACCTTTTCCACGTAGATCTATTTTCAACACCACCATGTTATTCGCTATTGTTGTTGCTCTCTCTGAACTAGAAGAATTTCATACTTATTGTTGTGGAATCTAAGCTAAAGACGCATTTCTTCAAACAATACTCATATTTTGTGGGTCCATCACCTCATTCATAAGTGCCATGTACTATGTGTATCTCTATGGTTGCTTACTCTTCCCAAAGGTGGTACTGGGAGATCCAAATATATTTTTATCCTTGCTAAACAACTCTTCTACCCACTTGGATCAAAATCCCCCTATAATAGGAGTAACTAACTTAGTATCAACCTCCACTTGCCTTCAAATCTACTCATCATCCTGTTGGTTAGCCCACTTACCAACTGGATGAGACTCAAACTATGATATTGGTTGAGGATCCTTGTTGAGTAACTTGCTCTCGCTGTAAGGACTCCCTCAAAGCTCTGCTCTCCTCCACTCTCATGTCTTTACTCTGTGCACTTTTTGCCTTGCTTCTCAAGGTTGTGCTTGTCCCAACTTATAACAAGTACATATTATTCTTCCCTACACGTATTTGCTTCTTACATCCAAAATATAAGTGTTGGAGGTAATCCCTACCTCTACTGTGGATGACATCGTAACCCTTGTCCTAAAGGATATCTAATGAAACAAGATTATGCTTCACGCTTAGAACATAAAGGACATCTTTGAGATGGTGAGAACTACATGAATCCCTCTTAAAGCTAGTAGTACCATCTCCCCTAGTTGAGTACTTGCCATCATATCCCAACTCAATCTGAAATGACATGTCCTTCTCCTTCAGGTGGCTGAAATACTCCTTGTTTTCGGTCATGTGCAAGGATGCTACTAAATAAATATACCATACACCCTATTTTTTGACCTTTCCATTCAAGCTATAAATGATAAATATTTCTTGAAATTAGAATAAAACACATCTACCTAAATTTTTGTAGCTACATGATCCTTACTAAACTCCTCCTTTCGATTACGAGACTTAGTGGCATAGTGTATGAACTCATGGTTATGGAAGCACTTGATCTTGCTTAGATCCTTCTTCTTCTCCTCTCCCTTATGACTATACTTAGACTCTCCTTGGCCCTTCTTGTCCTTGGCTTTGCTACCTTTTCCTACCAGGGAAAATTTATCTTCGTCCTCTGCTAGAGATTATCTACTAGTTATCTTCCCTCTCCAGATATATTCTTTAAGGCAGTAACTTCATAGTTTTTCCCAACTAGGAATATTCTCTCCTCCACTTACCACATCCTAGAAACTATACCAAAACTTATGAAGTCCTAGAAGAACAAGACTCATAAGGCCACTATCTACTACACTCACACCCACTCCACCTATCTCATCCTGAACTGAAGTGAATTTTGAAAGTTACGTGATGATGGGTTCTCCTTTTCTCATCCAGATACTTCTAAACTTCTCCTTGAGAGAAAGACTCCTGGAATTACTGACACCTTGATATAGATCTAATATAACTTTAAACATATCATATGTTGTTTTCTTTTCATGGATATGAGGAATATTATGATCTTTGATCCCCTCAATAATGATCCTCCTCACCTTGGTGTCATTCTTGTTATATTGGATCAATTGTTGGGCATATTGAGGTGGAGCTATTTACTGCTTCACATATTCAAGCACTCCATTATCTTCCAACACTACTGAGATACACTCCTTCCATGAGTAGAAGTTCAAGGCTCCCTCTAAACTGTGATTTGACCTTAGTCCAAGGAACAACACACTGCTATCCAAAGAAATATTATTCTCCTCAAACTCTAGCACAAGCCTTCTACTTGATCGGCATTTTCCACAATTTGGTAAATCTATTGCTAGTATTTATATTGATCTATGCTCTTATACCATGTTAAATTTCCACAAAAATTATACAACTACTTAAATGAATAACTAAAAACTGAAACTAGTTTAGTTTCACCGAAATACATAGTCTCTTAACAGCTTATTAGTAGCGGAATAAAAACACAAAGATAAAAACACATCACACAAATATTGACACACTTTTCTCAGGAAACCCAATAGGGAAAAATTTCTTGTTTGATGTGGTTATTTTATTGATTGTTCTTAAGCACTTAGATATATTACAAAGAAAT
The DNA here is from genome assembly GCA_000404065.3 of Pinus taeda. Lineage (NCBI taxonomy): Eukaryota > Viridiplantae > Streptophyta > Pinopsida > Pinales > Pinaceae > Pinus > Pinus taeda. Next base: position 73,515 of record APFE030055072.1, on the reverse strand, counting down.
TGTCTCTCTTGAGAAAGTGTTCTACTTTTCACACAAATATCAGCTGATACAATTGATCTTTGATTTCTTTATCACTACTTGATCTCGGTTCCTACACATAATTATTCCTTTTTTTCCTCCTTCACTTGCTCTGCGAAACCTACTCACTTCTGCTTGATCTTCGTGCACTAGAGGCTCCTTAACCCTTGTGCACTAGGTCTCTATTTCATAGGGAAAATCAACCCCTATTCTCTAGCGCATATCAACTCCTATTTTATAGGGAAAATCCCTATATCATTGTGCACTTCCTACCTCCTATATATTAGGACCCAACTCCTCTTCTTTGCACATAATCAACTTCAAATCTTAGTGCACTTGTGCCTCTTACTTCTTAGGACAATCATGGCTCTCTCACAAACTCGTGCAATTTTTTCTTGTCATAAACCTTTGTGTGCAAAAACAATTGTACTTTCTTGTTCCTTTTTCCTACTCTTTATAGGCCCAATTCAAGAATGCAAGGAGGCATAGTTCAAATTTCTAACGCGAGTTTTGATTGACGTGGTTACTTGAAGTGACATTATTTCTCTCTCCAATCAACTCTAGATTTATTAACTCATCCTTCAATCAAGACTGAAGGCCAAATGACTCTAAATAAACTTGTAACTTCCACCTCATTCTATATATAAACAGACGAAGACTCCAATTAACTTAATATTCAACTCTAAGCATGTTAAATTGATGATTATTCCTGTAAACTGGAAATAACTCATCCTAACAAAGTTTAACTCATAAAGACAATTTTAGGTCTTCACTGGCTAAGACACAAGCCATAAGACCTTTCTCGTTAGATTTTCAACATTTATAATGTTGATGATGCATATCGTTAGCCATCAAAGCCTCAATAATCACTTTCATGCAATGATCTAACATAAATTTGAAAAAGATGCATGTTGAGGCTTTGAGTGCATGAAAAAATTAATCAAGAAAGTAATTGCACTGCAGGATGAACTTATAACATTACTAAGTAAATATATCAATAAACTCACTATTACATGTTGGGATATGTAGTAATATATTTTTAACAAACAAGTATATGATAAGTTTAGCAAGATTCATCAACCATAGTCATAGTTCTTACAATGCATCCAACAAGAATAATTATACGCTCCAATTCTCTCCCACATCCATGCTATGAATGAGATCAAAGCGGTTGAGATATGCATGTATATGGATTACAAGAAAAAAGTGCATAAAGTGAAACATTTAGCCTTATGAGTGGGATTTTGAATGTGGTGGAAAATCCATGGGTCATGGGAAGCATGTTGGTTGAGTCTAATTGAAATTTCTTCAAGAAGTAGGAATCTCATTTGAGTAGCTCAGACATAGTCATCCAAAGCATTGAATCGATAATACTTAATGGCAATGATATTCATGATATTGATCAAGCAACACAATGTTTATATGTTAATTCCAACTAAGCATGCCAAAAGGATAAAAGAATTATATATTGAAATTAACAAGTAACCAAGTCAATGTATAGCTTAGGCTAGCAAGTCTTTAATCCAAGGTGGGAGACATTTCTTTTCCACATGGAAGGTTTTAATATGAATATTTCTCTCAAATTATACATTTTACATCAAGCATGACTAATCTAGTTATTATTTAATTCCAATATAATTCACCTAAGGTATACGGAAAGTCACAAAAATTAGAAGGCCAAATATTGTGAACTTATAAATAGAACCATTGCACTCATGCATATGGTTCTCTTCTTGGAATTTCTTTGTAATCTATTCTTTTATGTTAATATGAGACACTTGTTAGCTATTATGGGGATTTTCTTGTAAATTTATTTTTTTTGTAAACTAATCTCTCATTTCCCACTTTTCTTGATGCTTGTAGGAACTTATAGACCATTATCATGTTGGTGATGTTTACTTCTTGCTATCTTCTTCATTGCTAATATTGATATGAAATGAGCTCTCTCAACAACTTGTAGACTATTCTCAATTAATTAAATATTTCTCCATTTTGCATATGTTGTATTCAATGGATTTGTTTTTGTATTGTTTGTGTTTCATATTAATTTTTTTCATTCGCATTGTAAATTTCATTTCACTTTAAAACTCATAAAACCTAGATCATTGTAGTCGATCCATAACCAAAGGGCTTTCCATTTAAACAAAAAAATGTCTAATTGGGCCCTTTCACTAGATAGGCCTATGCCATTAACAAGGGTCATTTGTCAATGTCAAGAGGTGGTCACTAGTTTAGAGTAATGGTGGATACATGATTAAAAGGAAGAAACCCACATGGTTGGATCTAATTAATAAATGAATGAAATTTTATAGGGAATGTATATTAAGTTTTAATCTCCATGGTTGATCATGCATAAATCAATGGTTTAGAAACACTAAAGTTTGAATATGTGTTTTTAAAGCTTTCTTTTCCCCACCCTATCATTTTTTTTCTCATTTTTAAAAGTCTCTCTTCATGGATCCACTAGTATTACATAGCCTGATCATGAGGCTTCTATGAATATGGTGTTGATGGTGCTAGATACTGGAAACATACAAGGGGTCTCCTCGATGTGAAGTCCCAATTAGACCTCACATTGTTTGGAGTAGGAGACCCATCTGGAGTATCGATCTGACCACCATAACTCATGGTTTTCCTTGGCTACAGTGAATAACATAAGATATTACACACATATCCTTTGATATGAACATGTTGACATTATGAAACACAATTGCAATGTGTAAGAGGAGGATTTCATGGGAGGGAGACAAGAGTGAGTCTCTAGAAGGAAAGTAATAGTACTATCCAAAGAGAGGAACACGAGAGCAAGGAAAGATTTGTTAATTATCTAGTAAAATAGTTCACATAGACAAATGCTCAATAAAGAAAATACAACACACATTCAACAAGATAAGTACCAAAGCCAATGAAGTAGTTCAATTTCATTAGTACATATGAACATAACATATACCACAAACATCTAAAGAACAATCTTACAACATTCACGATACATGCATAAAAATGTGTTGGCCTAACGAGCTTATGATTATTAAGTTAGACACTAGATCCAATAGTGGAACATTATGTCACTTCTTGCTTCTCCAAGGAGTGATATTCTCCCCTATGCCAAGCTAGAGAAGTCAAATCTAGCTCTCCAAAGCCTAACCCTTGAAAAATCCCTTTGCTTGAGATATGAGGTTTCTTTTATAACAAGAGGAATGACCTTTCATATCCCCTAATGATTCTTGAGCTATCCTCATGTGATCTAAACTTAAATAGGAACGCAAAAAATTACGGATATAACCATAAATACAGAAATGCAACAAAAATAGAACTTCATTTCATTAATATCAATAATGCTAAAATTTGCTTACAAACATAATGGAAATAAACTAGCTTGGGCGATGGAAGCTTATCTCTAAGAAGAGATGTGGCGGCTACATCCCTCTGAACTGTGTTACAATGAAGATCCAAGGTCTATTTATTATTGAGAAACAATGGAAAGCCCTAAACATCGAGAAACCTAACCCTAGGAGATGAAGCGCAAAAATTGTGGGCTTTGTTTGGGTAAATTGGTACATCAATTTCATGGGGTCGTAACTTAGGCATACAATCTCCGTTTGGCTATCATAATCCCTCATTTTGAAGATATCAAAGAATAGGGCAAAACAAAGCCAATAAATCCACTTGGGACTTTTATGGTCTCTCCATTTTCCCTAAAAAACGTCGTTGAGGGCCTCAAAGCAGCTTTGGATGTCCAATACCCGAAAAAATGCCAAAAATAGCAAACTAAACTACAATTAAGGAAACTGAAAAATTGAAAGAGACATTGTTGGGGGTCCAAGTGGAATAGGAGGGTGGCCACCAATATCCACCTAGATTAGTCCTCCCCCTTAGGAAGAAATGGTCCCCATTTCCTTGAGTGCCTTCATGAGATGGGGAAACTTCTGCTGAACTTGGTCCCTGGTGAGCCACTTGCCTTGGTGCAAGAGTTGGCCAACTTTGATAACTCAATATAGTTGGGTATTCTGTTGGCGAGTTTTCTTGATATGTGTGTCCATGATCTAATTAGTTGTGGCATGTTCCATGTAGTCTGGGTTTAGCTTTGTTGGTGTGAGTTATTCTGCAATGTTGGATGTGTCTAGCTATGGCCAAAGGTGGTATACATTGAACACTGGGTGCAGACAAGGAATGATGGAATGCTGAGCTCGAAGGAATTGTCCCCTACAGCCTTGGTGATGGTGTATGGCCCATATCAAAGTAGGAAAATCTTACATTGGGGTCTAGCAAGGCGCTCCTCCAAATGTAGCCAAAATTTGTTTCCCACTCGGAACTTGTGCGAAACATGATGTTGATCATGGTGCTGCTTATACTTAGCATTAGCTTTGTCCAATATATCATGGAATTGATCACAAATGTGTTGAATGCACTCAATGAAGTTGTTAGCCCTATCAGCTTCGGCTAAAAGGGGTTGTGGCCCATTGAGCTGTGGAGAGATTTGTTGTAGCAATGCTGGACATAGGGGAGGATTTCATCCCATGTGCCTGGATGCTTTGATTTGTATATGCGCAGAATGTGTATGATCATCCTGTTGATGACTTATATTTGGCCATCAGTTTGGGGATGGAAAGTCGTGGACTTAGTGAGTTTCATATCCAGCATTGACCAGAGACTTGATGAAAATGCACTTAGGAATTTGCTGTCCTAATCAGAGAGAATGGATTGTGGGATCCCAAAGTGTACCCACACTCCTCAAAGAAGAGCTTAGTAGTGGCCTCTGCTATGATACTCTTCTTGCAGGCCGCCATAATGGTCATCTTAGAGAATCTATCAATGACCACAAAAACACAGTTGTTGTCGTGCTTAGTAGAAGGAAGGATCAACATGTAATCCATGGAGATGGATTCCCAAGGTCGAATAGGAGTAGGCAAAGGAGCATATAGGCCTTGCTTCTTAATGGTTTGTTTGGCAATGGTGCAGGTAGTGAAATATTTAATGTACCTCCCAACATCCTGATGAACGTTCGGCCAATAAAATTACTTCTACAATATTGCCACTGTTTTTTGTACTTCGAAATGTCCAGCGACTCGACTGTAGTGCGCCTCCAAAATCATCTTGGAATGCTCACTTGAAGGAACAAATATGTATCCCAGGTGGCATGAAAGTGAATCCTAGAGGTGAAAATTTTGAACTTGCTTACCTTCCAGGATTGTGTGGTATGTGTTGGTGAATTCTGGATTGCTCTCGTAAATATGTAGCCACCCTGAAGTCTCATGTCCATAGGAGTCGAGGACAATGATCAATGCCATGAATGGTGGTCGACTGAGGCAGTCTGCAACAGTGTTGGTGTTCCCCTTCTTGTACTTAATGTTCAAATGGAATTGTTCAAGTATGTGGATCATTTCTGATGACGATCATTCTACAACTTCCCTTGTGTCTGTATGAATTGCAAGGGTTAGTGGTTTGTGTGGATGACCATTTCCTTCCCCAAAATGTAATGCTTCCATTGATGACTGAACTTCACAATGGAATACATTTCTTTATCATAAGTGGGATACTTTCAAACTGTGTCTAAAAGTGTCTCACTGTGGTAAGCCACTGGATGCCCCTGTTGAGTAAGAATTGCACCAATAGCATAGTCAAAGGCGCCTGTCTCAATCTCAAATGGTTGTTGTAGGTTTGGTAATGTGAGAACTGGTGCAAAGAAGAGGCGAAGATGCAACTTAGAAAATGCCTTCTATTGGGTTTTATACCAAAAATAAATTTTCTTTCGCTCCTCCCTTGGTAACTTTAATTAAAGGCAAGGTGATATGAGAGAACCCCAACACAAACTTGCAGTAGAAATTGGCAAGACCCAGAAAGCTGCGGAGCTCTATTAGAGTGTTTGGGGCCAGCTAATATCAAATGACTTGTATCTTGGCTGGGTCCAAATGTACACCCTGCTCAACAGTGATGTACCCTAGATATTGAACCGGGTCATGCCAAAAGTGCATTTCTTCAAATTGGCACATAGCTTGTGTTGTCGCAGGTTTTGAAGGACCTGTTGAATATGGTGGAGGTGCTCTTCCCAACTTTGGTTGATGATCAATATGTCATCTAAATACACCACCATGAATGCATTGGTGAAGGGTCGCAAGATGTCATCCATCAATCTCATGAAGGTTTCAAGGGAACTTGTAAACCCGAAAGGCATGAACAACCATTCGAAAAGGCCCTCCTTGGATTTGAAGGCAGTTTTCCACACATCAGAGGGTTTGATAGGCACCTCGTGATAACCATACTTCAAGTAAGTCTTGTTGAAATATTACCCCCCTTGAGATGGTCCAGAAGGTCATCAATTCGTGGGATTGAGTACCTATTCTAGACAATGATCTTGTGTAGCACCCGATAGTCAATACAGAGTCTCCAGGTCCCGTCCTTCTTCTGTACCAATACAATCGGGATCCTAGCGGGTGATGAGCTTGGCCTGATGTGCCATTTCTGAAACAAATCCTGAATTTGGTTCTTGATCTCATTGTTCTTTAGAACATAGTGTCGATAGATCAGTCCATTGGGTAGCGACGTACTAGGAGTTAGATCGATGGAATTATTTACTTGACATTGCATAGGTACCCATGTAGGTGAGGCGAAAATGTCCCTATACTCCTCCATGACCTTGTCCATCTGTTGTTGTTGTGTGGAGGAGCAGTGTTTGGAAGCTGTGGCCATAACCTTCTTCTTGTCCTGAGGGCGAATCAAAAGGAAAGCAAATTTCCTGGTCTGGGAAATGATCTTACTGCATTGCTTTGCAGTGATCTAAGAGATGGAGGTAGGCAAGGCTACGTCTGGTATCTGGTACAACTTATTTCCCAAAGTAATAATCATAGGGTGAGGTCTAGAATCATATACAACATTCCGCTTCCACAAGCATGGTTGTCCTAATAATACATCACAAACTTCAAGAGGAGAAAAATCACACAATACCTCATCCGTGAAGGGCTTGTTGTTGTAGGGAAGGCGACACTGTTGGCTGACGATGAGATCTCATCCTTGGTTAAGTCACCCAATGGTGTATGGTGTGGATGTGTTGTCGTCGGTAGGCCCAACCACTTCACGACCTCTACTTAAATGATGTTCTTCTGGCTCCCGCTCTCGATAATTTACTATAGCTGAGAACCTTTCACCCATATATGTGAGTGGAAGAGGCGTTCCTCCTCCTCTGGATCTTCAAGCTCATTCTTCTAGATTTTGGTGGTGGCCATGGTGGCACTGGGCTTCGCATCAATGGTCAGCTTCCCTTCGTCATTCCCCATCTTAGGTTCTGACTCAGAGTTAGAATATGCATGTGATTTAGAAGTCTTCAACTCGGCCACCAGTGACTACTTGTCCCGACACTCACTTGTGTTCTGAGTGGAGATCTTATGGAACTCACACCATTTTCCCGTGTCCTTCTTTGTATTCGTGGCGTTGTTATTTTCTTGCGACTTTTGCAGGTTTTTCTGGGCCGCCCCACCTTGTCTTTGGCTTTTTCTTTGTAGTTTTGGATCACCTTTTCCTTGCTTTGGATTCACAGATCCAAAGTCTTGCTTCTTTAGTTTAAAATTTTTCTCAATCTTGACAGCGTACCGGTATGTCGTGTCGAGTGAGGAGATGTCCAGGAACTCCATCTTGTCCAGGATGTACTTGTGTAGATAGCTGCAGTACTTGAGTACCACATTACATTCAAAATCCTTGATACCCAACTTAGTGTGGATGGTATGGAAAATATTTGTGAGCTCTGACACATATTGATCCGTTCCCTACCATAGCGTGGTCCACTTTATGTATTTATCTTCATAGGTACTGATAGGGTAATATTGTTCCTTGATGGCATCTTAGAAAAAATCCCAAGTGGGTGCAGCTGAAAAAAGCGAGGATTCCCTCTCGTCCTTTTTTTCACAGCAGGTTTGCCACCAGTCCTTGACGTGTGGGGTGACTTTGAGAAGTGAAAAAGTAATATTTTCCCCATTATAAAAGTCATGAACTGAGAAAATCCTTCCAACATATTCAAACATTTATCTACAGTTTCTGCATCTATTTAGCCCTCAAATATGGAAATATCGAAGTTAACGTGTACCTTAAAAGGAGTGGTGCCTCTAGAGTGGTCGCTGGATGAAGATGTGTCACCTGTGGGTAGCCATCGAAGGATTTGGGAAAAGTTACCCATCATCGCATTCCTTTGTCACTTGAGGGCTCCCTCGAGCAACATTTTGAAAGGATCTCTTGCTCCCTTGTCTTTCTTTTCTTTCGCCATGGGAAGTTGTCGGGGTTTGTGAGGTTGGTCTTGCAAAGGTTCAATCGGGTCAAGCCCTAACTCCTTAGACCCTGACCTCATTGGGGACATGAAAATAAAAACATATAAAGATCAGACCACTTTGATACCACTGATCTAAAATTAAACAAGAATGCAACAAATTACAGTATAACCATAAATACAAAAATGCATAAAAAATAACACTTCATTTCATTAATATCATAATACTAAAATATGCTTACAAACATAATGGAAATAAACTAGCTCGGGCGATTGTAGCTTATCTCTAAGAAAGATGTGGCGGCTACATCACTCTAAACTATGTTACATAAAGGCTCCAAGGCCTAATTGTTATTGAGAAATGATGGAAAGTCCTAAACATCTAGAAACCTAACCCTAGGAGATGAATTGCCAAAACTGTGGGCCCCGTTTGGGTAAACTGGTACATCAATTTCCTAGGGTCGTAACATTGACATACGATCTTTGTTTGTCTATCATAATACTTCAATTTGAATATCTCGAAGATTAGGACAAAAGGAAATGGGTAGCCCCATTTGGGAATTTTCCGGTCTTTTCGTTTTCCCCAAAAAACATCGTTTAGGGCCTCAAAATGGCTCTGGAAGTTCAGGACTCGAAAGCCTGCCAAAAATAGTAAACTATGCTATAATTAAGGAAATTGAAAAATTGAAAGAGACAGTGTTGGGGGTCCAAGTGGAATAGGATCATGGCCACAAATATCCACCTAGATCATCATGACTCTCGGACTCCTAAATTACCTTTGAACTTCTATTGACTCTTTGGTTCACATGTGACTTTTCATATTCCACATGTGACTCTTGGACTTCCACACATTTACATTTCGTCATTTTGATTTTTATAATACATAATTACATTCCACATCATGTGGAAAGACATGTTGACACATTTGACATTGTGATGACACTTGTACATGCCATGACTTGCCATTGATGAGATAGACCTTCATGATCATGTGGCAATGCCAAGCTCTTATCTTTTCTACCATGTCTTGCATTCTTCACGAGAGATATAATTTGCACTTCATATTCACCCACCAAAGGGTTGGAGTCAATGTTGGAACCTTCCAAGTCAACATAATATCTTACCTTTTTGTCATGGTCCAGGGTCTCTTCATGTCTTCATGATGGTTCTTCTTTGTGCTTGCTCTCTGCAAGTGCTTCAATGTTCCTTATTCTTGATATCTTCCTTGAGCATCACCTTTGCTGATTGAGGAGGTACACCTACCAATGAATTTCACTCATGATAAGGAAATATTAGTTTGAAATACCATCTATTTTATCCCTTCTTTTCTCATGGAAGAAGCTGCTTATGATGGGCCTATGAAAGGACTAAGGAGGAAGGGATTTCCAGGAATGGCGTAGTTGAGCTCAATAGTGGTTGAGTAAGTGTTTTTGGGAAAATTTGTATTTCTAAGGAATGATAACCCTCTAGGTTTGGTAGCTAACCTAGAAACAACAGTTAAAACAATTCACTATTTTTCCTATGAACGACAGATAAGAGAAAGATTATAAGGAGCCAACTAGAAACTTCCGCTTGATTCCTTGTTTGATCTCTCTCTCCTTTGGATAATCTCGTTGTTCCTCCCCATACTTAACATGCTTGGAGAGTAACTGCGCAATTACAGAAAAAAATACCCGTCAAAGCATAATGATCCATCATTCATAAACATCGTAGAATAAAAAATATGATAAACATATGAATGCATTGACAGATTACACAAACATAGGGGAAAAATCTTGAGAAGCTTCATTAATAGAAAGAAGGATTACAACCCATAAGTTTGATCTAGTGCCATCATTCTAGCTTCAAACCTTCTTCACCTCATGAACAATAAGAAATTCTGACATTACCACAATACTTTGCCTCAATACTAAAAACATCAGCACCTCCTTACAACTTAGAATTATTCAACCTCTAGATCCCTTGGATGAGTGATCCATTTATAGATGAGTGAAGGAGGTTGGGTCATAAATGATGATGATGAATGCCTTTCTATTTTTAGGAATTGGTTCCATGAAAGAGGGGAATAGGAGGTGGATGTTTCCTAATTCCTTTAGTCATCCTTGGACGGACTCAGAGGGGAAGGTGGCACTGGAGAAGCTTCTAGAGGTTTCCATGAGTAATTGATTCTTTAAAATCTCCCCGAATTTTGTCCAAGCTCGACTATCACACCCTAAATAGGGCCTAAGTGCGATGCATAACACTTAGTCAGTGTGGCAACTGCTATGCATAACAGCCTAATGGAGGGCTTCATGCAATGATCTCTTTGAGACACTTTTTTGGATGAAGTTTGCGATGGAAATTTTGGGGGAATGAGGCATTCAAAGGGCTAAGTTTATTTAGGGCATGAAACAACGATATTAGGGGATGATGAACCCTAATAACATCAACATGTGAGTTGGGGGTTGATGTGCCCAAATAAGTCTGTAGCAGTTGCCCCCTAAAGCATGATGTCATAAATATCTATGTTGGGTGAAATGTGAGGATCGGAAGTTTCGAACCGGAAGGCAACCTGCATCAATTACAATACAATACATCATGGTAATTTGATTTTCTCTCATGAACGTAGCTGAGGAAGGAATTCCCATGCTCAGCTTATGAACTTTCATTACATGTACATAGATCAGATAGTCGTCTACAGATATAGACTTGTGATCCATGATTAGGAAGACCATCTGTGTAAAGCCTTTATACATTTGATTTGGTAATCCTGAATATATCATAGCCCAGATGGATGAAACTAGATACGGGGTCTTCAATCTCGTTCAATCTTCACTCAATGTACAAGTCTAAACATGTGAATAGATGTTTTGAGGTCGGACATGGAGAGACATCACTTGATTACCAGCCAATGATGTGAGCTGTTAACAGGCATGAGAGGGATCACCGATAATAATGATGATTCTCAAGGTAATATAGTGCATTTCACAAGGTGTGAATGAATGATTCGATGCCGAACACCATGCAAAATATTTTGGTCGAAGGCCATTGATGTCAACCTGTTGCCAGAAGCGAGAAACATGCCATTGATGTATACAAGCTTCAAAGCACTGAAAGGGTGTTTCTAAGTCAATTTCTTGGATGATGAGTTGATGTTGATAAGAAGCGACTCATCATAGGAGGGCCTTGAAATATCCCACATCTACGACATAAAACAAAGTAAATGATTTTTGGAGATGAAAATTGACTGTTAACACAAGGTTTAGGAATGGCGGTCATGAAAATGAAGGTTTGTAGTATTGCAACGGATGAAGTTTTAATTGGATGACTTCTCTTGAACATATCGGCAACACTAAGATGAATTAGTAGTGTTGACCCAAAACAAAAGTGATAGATGGTGTGATAGACAAACGGTATGATAACCATCAAACGGAATGACCCAACCCAGCTTAGTCATGGAGATGAAGTGAAAGTGTCATGTTCAAGAGTGACTCGCTACCATAAGTTTTCAAGACTTTTCCCATTTTCCCCAGTCATTGCTGACCAGTACCTCTTTATTTTTTATCAAGCTTGAGGAGGATAACATATGCTTTTTCTATAATTCACCCTTCGGGCAAACCCATTGCTATTTTATGTTTTAACGAGTCTAGCAATGGTGAAACTCGGTCTTGTCTAGATGGACAAGCTTGTCGCTATTATGATATTTTAACGAGTTTAATGAAAAAGATAACTCAGTCCTTTTCATGTTCAGAGAGTTTGAAAAGGGATGAAAAGAAAACTCTATAAGTTCTTTTCCATAAAATAATCCCTCAAGTCCGAAAAAGCATAAAAAATACAAGAGAGATGTCGTTTCCAATACTTTAACAAGCTGGAATAGACAAGTGCTCAACAATATTTTCTTATTTAGAGAGTCTGAAAAGAGTTTAAAGATGACTCCATTTTGAGGAACAAGTGGTATCTAGGGTAGCAAATTGTTCCAGTGATGTTGTAACTTCTCAAAACATGTTGATTTATGTGAAGAGGCTAGCTAATAAGACCACTCATTGTAACTGTCCCTAAAAAAGGGTAAAACAACCAAGTGAAAGCATATGACCGGTCAATGAGATGGTGGTGATGAAATGAAACAACCAAGGCTCATATGATAGAAATGGCTGATAGAATGTCAATCACAAGGGTTAAACTGGAAATGGGTTCATTTTTAGACAAGCTTGAACCACAGGGAACTATGCTTGGATTCAGTTTCATGTTTACACAAGCTTGAAATGAAAAACTATGCTTGGATTCAGTTTTATGTTTACACAAGCTTGAAAAGAAAAACTATGCTTGAAAATGGTTACATGCCCTCAACATGATAAAAGGGAGAATCTTCTGTAACCAGATGGCAGTCATTGCGGTGAAGTAGGATGGTTATTCAACACCTCTTGGCTTCGTCTAGATAGGGACAAAGGTGAATGGGGTGATTCCCTTCACATAAACTACCGGGAAACTTAACTTTACCACTAGGTGCATGCCCCCCAAGCTTCATTACATTCACCTAAGTAGACTACTCATGGCTATTAGGTGGATGGAATGAAGGTTCTTTTACGAGATCAAGTGAAAGACTTGGCCGGGACTTTACGAGATCTAATAAAAGACTCGATTTAGAACTTTGCTCCAGGGGACCTTGTTTCATTTTTTAATGAGCTTGAAACAAGACAAGGAATTATGCTCATATTCCTTGTTTCATTTTTTAATGAGCTTGACACAAGACAAGGAACTATGCTCACTAGCTTGTTTCATTTTTTTAATGAGGTTGACATAGTAAAAGAACTATCCTCATATTCCTTATTTTATTTTTTAACGAGGCTGACACAAGACCATGAACTATCCTCGGATACCCTTGTTTCATTTTTTAATGAGGCTGACACAAGACAAGGAACTATCCTCGTACTCCTTGTTTCATTTTTTAACGAGGTTGACACAAGACAATGAACTATCCTCGGACCCCTTGGGTTCATTTTTTAACAAGGTTGACACAAGACAATGAACTATCCTTGGACCCTATCACAACTCATAAGAGGTCATGAAGGAGAGATCTGGTTCCAATACCCCTAGTACATGATGTACAACATCACTGAATTGATGTAGGCATGGAACATGTTGCCACATAATTAACCCGTGGCGGGGCTGATACCATTGGTATAAAAGGACCATTTAGGGAAGATGGTTGGCTGGACGCCATATTTGGACCAGGAAATGAAGGCTGGTCAACGGTGACAATTTTTCCTTCATGCGGGAAACAAATCACTCAAAAGAGTGTTGAAACAATAGCTCCCATGTCATTAACATAGTCGCACCCAAGAAGTAAATTGTAATCTAATGGGCCTGGGACTACCATCACATTCAGATAAACGATTTTTCCTCCCAAGGTAATGGGTAATCGAGGGAGGATCCCTAATCGTCGACTCATTCCTCTGTTAAAAGCCAACAAATTCTAGGTAACAGGTACAAGTGGCGGTGAACTGAGCGCTTGCCAAGAAATTGACGAAAAGATACTCACAGACGCACCTTCATTTATAATAGCACCAGATAAAATCATATTAAAAACTTGTACTATGATTTGGAAAGGCACATAAGAAGGAAGACGAAATCCTGCTAGTCGATTCCAATCAAAGGAAGTAACTAGACTACTTGGAGGGGGTACTGCACAAACAGGAGAATTAATCCCTTGAGTTAGGAGAATTGGAGGATTTTACTCCTGTCTTGATGGAACAAGTGGATTTCCCCCAAGCTCATTTGAATATGAAGAAACAAAAAGAGCTTGAATGTTATCATGTTCACCGTCTTTGGAAAAGGTATGATTTAATGAAGGTGAAATTGGGTCAACTATTACTTCGACCTGTTGATTTGGGTCGGATATAGACTCATATGATTCACTTTCAGAGAGAGTGGGTTTGATCGACGGTTGATTTTGGTCAGTAAATTTATCAACTAGTGAAGGATTTAGGGGGAGTTTCCTGTAACCAGATGGAAGTCGCTGTGGTGAAGCAGGACAGTTATCTAACACTTTCTTGGCTTCATCCAGATAGGGACAAAGGTGAATGGGGTGATTCCCTTCACATAACCTACAAGGAAACTTGACTTTTCCCTTCTTTCCATGATCTTTACTGCCACTAGTTGATGGTGTGTCACCAACATGATCTCCAGAAGTTGATGACACAGGATGGTGTGAACGAGAAGACCATTCTTCTAAGATCTCATGAATATCAGGACAACTTCGAAGAAGATGGTATCCTGCACAAAGTTTGCATGGATATCGAACTTTGTGAGGCTTGAATGGGTAGTTTCTCATCAGATGTTGCATTCAAAGAAATGGTTGTTTGGTTGTCCCTTTGCTGAATTTGCTTCTTCTTCTTCTTCTTCTTAGCCACCTGGTTACTAGTACCAATACTTTCAACAGGCGAAGAGGAAGAAGGGGAGGAAGAAACAAATGAGGAAGAAGGCAAAGGGTCAACTTTAGGATCAACTGGAGGTTGATTTTGTCCAGTTGGAGGTCTACTCAATTGAGGAGAAATCACGACATTTTGAACCAAGGAGGTTGAAAACAACCATATTGGCAAGCCAATGGTAAATCCTGGAAGGGACAATGTAGCCATATATGGAGCAATAATATTTGCAAATGGAGGAAAAGGACTAGGATTTCCATCAAAAGAAATTCCTTGATCGGTGGACTCCACATTTGTTGCCATATGTTTCAACCTAAGATCAACTAAGGAGTGAGCGTGGAGGATGTTATCCGTGGTCAATTAATTTTATGACACTGGAACACAACTTCACTTTTTCAGTTTTAAAGAGTTGAGAAAAAACAAAACATGACTCTAGTCACTTTTGATTTTTAATGAGCCTGGAAGGCCAAGTACTTAGATGATATTTTTACTTTTAAAGAGTAAAAAAGGAATGAAAGTGAATACTATGGAGACTCTAGACAAGAGGGTTTACCAGAAAAATTACAAAACTGCAATATACACCTTGGTGATAAATGAAAGATGAATTACCAAGGACTTAATGTACGATAGTCAATCATCCCGAATGCTGTGTTCAGTGCATTACGATCGTTAAGGTGGCAGACTCGGCTTCCTAGTGATAAAGGATTTCAACCTATTGGGGTCTCCCACTATATACCCGACAGTACAAGGAGCACAAGTCCGTACTAGCACTTATCAGATCAAAGAGGAGGAATCACCCAACCTTTAGTGAAAACAACAGTCACTAGGTTTAAAGATGCCAGAACACGTCTCTAACCTAGACCTCTAGATGTTTTGCGTTAAGTTCCAATGTGTTATTAGATTAATTCAGATAAATTTTAAGTTTATCTTCTTTAAAATTTTCCTTTGAAGGTTCACCATGTGATGTATGTTCACAATTCCTAAAATGAAACTATCGTGATAAGCAAACTTTTGATTTAGTTTGAATGATGAAAACCTTATCTACTAAAGGATAGAGCAATCAGATCTTTGACAAAGAGCAAAGAGCAAATCGAATGCAATTTCCCTAGCTATTCCTATCAAGCATTCACAAAGCTTAATATGCACAATGCAAAATGGATGTATTTGTTTTCAGTTTCTCTTGATGTGAATGAGACAATAAGAGAAACTAATGCACAAATGATTTAGAACATTTTCACAAAAAATGGCAATTTATGACAATTTTCTTTCAAAGAGAAAGAAAGACTTTTATGACACTTTCAATTTTGAAGAAATGAAGCTTTTCGACACTTTAAATAAAAATCAAATCAAATGCACAAAAATATATTGATCAATTGTTTATGAAGGAGGACTTTACGACACTTCACTTTTCGATGAAAATGACAACTTTACGACACTTTTTAATTTGACAAGATAATAGATCAAAACTACTTTTTGACAATAGATTACAAATGATAAAACAAATACACAAAAACATTCAATAATTCAGTCTATGTGAGGCCAAACTAAGGAAATGGGAGGCTGATTTCAGAAATGAGATATCATTTATATCCAACAAGCAATCCAAAAAATTATGAAAATTGACAAAAACTTCAGCTCCTAGATGGGAAACTGATCTTCAAGAGATCATCGCACCTTAAAGAGGGAACAAGTGCGACGCATAGCACTTTATCCATGCGGGAACTGCAATGCATAGCACGGCACAATTAAGGACAATGTGATGATTACAGGGAGCAATTTTGAAGGTGTTTTTGGCTCAAATTTGATTCAATTTTCGGTGGATTAAGCTTGACTTCAATGAACAACAAGTAAAGTGTAGTGGAATGTTCTAAGAAGCTACTAAGCTACCAATAAAGAAAAAAATGATCCCCAGTGGAGTCGCCAATTTGTTTTCGAGAAAATTAGTATTTCTAAGAAATGCTAACCCTCTAGGTTTGGTAGCTAACCTAGAAACAACAGTTAAAACAATTCACTATTTTTCCTATGAACAACAGATAAGAGAAATATTATAAGGAGCCAACCTGCAACTTCCACTTGATTCCTTGCTTGATATCTCTCTCCTTTGGCTGATCTCGTTTCTCCTCCCTGTACTTAACACACTTGGAGAGTACCTACGCAATTACAGCAACAAAGACCCGTCAAAGCAAATGATCCATAATTCATAAACATCATAGAATCAAAAATATGATAAACATATGAATGCATTCACAGATTACACAAAGATAGGGAAAAAAATCTTGAAAAGCTTTATTAATATAAATAAGGATTACAACCCATAAGTTCGATCCAGTGCCATCCTCCCAGCTTCAAACCTTCTTCACCTCATGAACAACAAGAAATTTTGACATTACCACAATACTTTGCCTCAATACTAAAAACATCAACACCTCCTTACAACTCATAATTATTCAGCCTCTAGATCCTTTGGATGAGTGATCCATTTATAGATGAGTGAAGGAGATTGGGTCGTCAATGATGATGATGAATTCCTTTATATTTTTAGGAATTGGTTCCATGAAAGAGGGGAATAGGAGGTGAATGTTTCCTAATTCCTTTAGTCATCCTTGGCTGAACTCAGAGGGGTAGGTGGCACTGGAGAAGCTTCTAGAGGTTTCCATGAGTAACTGATTCTTCAAACTCTCCCTGAATTTTGTCCAAGCTCGACCATTGCACCCTAAGGAGGGCCTAAGTGTGATGCATAACACTTAGTCAGTGTGGCACCTGCTAAGCATAACAACCTACTGAAGGGCTTCCTGCAATGATCTCTTTGAGACACTTTTTTGGATGAATTTTGTGATGGAAATTTTGGGGGAATGAGGCATTCAGAGGGCTAGGTTTCTTTAGGGAATGAAACAACTATATTAGGGGTTGATGGACCCTAATAAAATCGACATGTGAGTTGGCGGTTGATGTGGCCAAATAAGTTTGCAACAGTAAGGCACAACTTCTCACTCAAACTATGCCATATGCTATGAGGAGGGGCTCTTCACTGTCTAATATAGTGAGAAAGTGCAAGTGGCAGTGTGATGAGCTTGCTAACTGAAATTGTGTAGTGCATAGGGTTAAAGGGACAATGAGATAGTGAAAGTGTAGTTGAGCTTCACAGTGACTATAAGAAGGTCTCATTGTGGACTAGAACTATGACATGCATTAGGGAAGTAGGGAAAAAATTATTGACTGCACAGTGAGGGAGTCTAGTGGACATGCATTGATGGATTACCGATTAAAACTACGACATGCACTATGACCGAGAGGTTGAATTTAGGAAGAGTGAAGTTTTTTTTAATAGTGATCTAGGAAAGGTTTGATTGTTCACTAGAAATGTGACATGCGACTAGGAAGGGCAGCAGAAGAAGGCATGTTACAGTGAAGGACTCCATTTAGTAGAGGAGGGATATCTAGGCACTACAATTGCAACATGTGCAATGCTTAAGGGAAGACTTCTATGCTAACACAGTTGAGGAATGTAGTGGTTGACTATCCACTAGAAATGTGACCTATTCGAAGGGATGCTCATTGTGAAGTAATATTTCATATTTGGCTGAGGCGGGAAACGAGAGATCAAGTCACTTTTCCAATAAGAATTCTCATTGCACTATGGAAGAAGGAGGACCTTTGCATGGTGTAGTTTTCTTTTGCAACAGGGGTGATGAAGGCCCTTGTTGTCAACTAGAAGTTCTCCATGTTCTATGCAAGGCAGAAGTGATCAAGGCCCAATGCAGTGATTTAGTACAAGCAACAATGATTACGTGACAAATCTTAGAAGGTTCTCAATGTGCAATGATAGGAGCTATCCTTGAATGAGACTTAGTGCACAAGTATGGTAGGGAAAGATCTCATAAATGAGGCTCATTAATAGTAATTTCTAATCACCTGGTGAAGGATTGATTCTTTCATAACTTGCACTAGTCAGGAGGACCAAGAAGAACTCCAAAATGGCTAAGTGTGATACTAGTAGATTAAGAGAGAGAAACACATCTGAATGAGACTCAAACATAGATCACACACATGAATTCCATCAATATAAGCTAGGGGAATGCACATGAATCATGAAAAATAATCAGACCTTGAAACGACAACAAAGCAATACTTATTTGTAAGTGTGACAATTGAAATGTCACATTGTGACAATTAGAATTCAAGTTGCGATAAAAGTGTTGATTGTGACCAGAAAGTGCATAAAGATGTAGGAATGTGTCTAATGCGTATTATTATGATATGTGATACCATATAATGTAGGAGAATGTGCTATATTTTCCTCTAGTAATGTGCAAAGGTGTGACACTTACGTGAGTGATCATAGTTAAAAGAAACACTTGTGACAGTAAGAAAAAGTGAAAACGACACTTACAAAAGACAAATAAAGTGAAAGTGACACATGATAGAGAAAATATAACATTAAAATGAAACTTTTTATAGAAAATTCAAGAAAAAATGATAGCCTCGAAAGTGAAAGCAACACTTGTAAAACTAAGGTGTGTAAAAGTGACAGTTGAGAAAAATCACTAGAATGATGAGACAATTGCAACTAAAAGTGAGAGGGCAACTGCCAATGGAGGGTGTGCATTGATTTTTAATAGAGGTTGCATAGTGTACTACATTGCACAAGCTCTATTTCTAGGGACTCCACAATCCTTACTCTCAAGGACTGCACAATGGAGGTCTAAGCTTGTAGAAAAAAGGTGTGCTTATGAATTCATCAAGGAATGAGAATATATTAGCAAGTGACTTTAACAATTAGAATCTAGGAAGAATATTAGAACACTTTGTAAAACATTAACAGACCATGAAGGGATCAAGGGGAATGGCAGATCGTGATATCCTCAGTACGCTCCAAAATTCAAGTGTAGGAAAAATTTGGAGGGTGTCTGACATAGCGTCAACACTTGGCAACACACTAGCAGAACTATACCTTCTCTATTTAGGTTTTACCCTTAAGTGAAAGATATCAATCTTTTAGGAAGTATTTATTCGCCATGTAGGTTACCTCGGCTTCGCCACTTATCTTGAATAAATACATAGTCTCTTATATTCCTTGCTCAACTTTCAAGAAATCAACAAGACTATTCATACCTAAACTATTTTGATAGGGGATAAGGATACTACGTATACCAAATTTTGATAATTAGAGTTAAGCACATTCCGTAGTTTTTCTCAACTTCTAGTGAGCATGTTCAGTACCTTGGCAGAGTCACCTCAAGGAATCACAAGAATCACTTTGCTACAAATAAGCGTGTTCAGTACGCCAATGAAGTTTATTTATTTTCCTGTCTGCACAAGAAGCCTTTCTGTTCTTCACCACTTTATTTAGTTACTAAAATAATGTGCAAAGAGACTTATTTATTTTGAAGGTGGAAGAGCGATCTTGTCTTATTTGTTTTATGAGTGAAAGAGGTTGTTTCTCGTTTAAGGGATTTGAAAGATAATTTAAGTTAATATTCTCATTTAGATTTTTCTCCTTTCCCTTCTCTACTCGGTTGAATTAATAGGTCGAAAAACTATTCAAAATATGGTTGAGCCAATAATGAAGATCCTGAATAGATATAGGCTTTGTAGTTCAAGCAAAGGCTTTCCGTCTGAAATTAATCGTATTTTCCGTCCAGAAATCATTGACTTTAAAGTTATATAGACCAAAACAAAAAAGAAGATGACATATTATCAAAGCATTTTTCTTCATCACAGTTTCCCTTTTCAAGTTCTTCCGCATTGTGTTTTGTGCTAAATAAGAGTATCTTTCATGTAGGGTCATATTAAGAAAACATGAAAGAAAAGACATCACAATACAAGAAATCAAGACCAAAAGAACAAAGAAAATAAAGAACTGAACTAAAAGGCAACATGGGAGTCAAAAATAAGAAAACCATGAAAAGGCTAATGGGGAGCAAGTTGAGGATTAGTTTTAAAGGGAAAATAAGATGTAGCTAAACCTACTCCTAACCTAAACAACTAGAAGTTCAGGGATAAGTGTAATGAAATTTCCAATGTAGCCACTATAGTTGCTCCCACCCTGCAAACACAATAATATGAGCAATTAAAACCGATATAAAGAAATGTGTAAAAGAAAATATAAGAACTTGAATAACTTTCACATGAGATTGAAGGTATTTCCTATCGGAAAAAGTATGTGTCATAAAAAATGACCTTAACTAACCTATAACATTATCTTTTCGATTAGAAGAACAATAAAACAAACCTCAAAAACATCTTGTGAATATACCTATATTTGTGTTTTACTCCTTGGAAAACATCAAGAATGATCGAAGCTTTTTATTAGCAATAGAGCTTGCTAAGTAGAATGTTTCCAGCTAATCAAGGATTCGGTCATGAAATCCAAAACAATCCTTTTGAAAATATTGAAACTCTTGGGAGAATGAATTTTCTAACAACGCACTCAAATTATAAAGAGAATTGACAAGACGAACCAATGTAAGGAAATTATCATCAAATGTACTAATGGGAAAATGATTCATTGAGTGATAGTTATTAGGATCATTGTTATGACCAGGTTGATGAATTAGCATATGAGATTCTCAATTCTCCATTGATTCCCTTCATATATGATTACACACCAGACCAGTAGCACAAAAACGTAGGGAACTAAAAACATTTACTGGCCTCGTAAATCTGGGAAACCAATTAGAATAACATGTTGACAAAAGGTTATAAGGATATGTCGAATAAAATCTAACATTCCTATCAACATAGGGGTTTTGCTCCATTCAATGATTCAAGCAATGAAAACTAATCAGAAGGATTGATTGGGATAAAACAAAACTAATTAGCTTTATGACATTCACGATAAATATTAAGAGTTAATTTTCCACCAAAGCACTTAAAAGATATGAATCCTTTGGCTAATGATAATCTTTAAAATGATGAGCTTCACAACATTGTGCATCCATGAAAGTTATTAATTCAAAACCCAAGTTTTATACAAGATATTTTTATGAGGATGAATAAATTGAAATAGAATCCTCAATCTGATGAGAAACTGAAACTTGAAAATTAGAAAAATTATATCTGAAATACTGAAAATATTTCAAGAAGGAGTTTGCATTGAGTGAAACCACACAAAGGAAATAATTTTGCAAGAAAATCAATATCTGACCTAGATTAGGGATCTTATCAATATTGCGAGAACCTAACATAACCATCAATGGAATTTGAAGTGCCTCTACTTCTTGACAAGTCCCAGAACTTTCAAAGATTATAGAATTGCATTTTTAGACTGAATCAGATCATGAATGCTGCGTGGACAACTACTACCACTAATTTTAGCAAGATCACTTATAAATGGATGGTAACATCATTGGAATGATCATATTTTTCAACATTAGCAAGAAAATTACTCAAGTCAATATATTTTCCTAATTGCAAATCTAGATATTTACAAATAAGAGAAATCTTATGAGCAACCTAACTTGAGAAGTTTTCCTCATGAAAGACTAAAGATGATAAAGGATGGAATGGACGCTCGTTGATTTCCTTACCTTCTTCCTCATCATGGATAAACTCACTACCGTATTTCAAATGAAAATCCTATTGGTCAAATAAGAAATTTGAAGATCATGCCATGTTTTAATTATAAGGAAAATGAATAAGGAACAATAAGCTAAAGAAGAAGTTTCCATGAGAATATATTATTCAACCAAATCAGACTCTATATATAAATATTTTGAATCGAAATATTATTGAGAAACTGAAATATCAGTTGGTGCGCTTGGGAATTCATCATCCTATACATCAATAGAGTCATCATCATCCTAATGATGGTTTCCCAAGACTTGAGATGGATCAGGTAGAATGAATTCATTTAATTGACTATCAAATTGAAATCCAATTGAATATCGAATTGAAATCACCTTACATGTGAAATGTGAATACCTTACACCATATTGCTACTTGGATTTGGAAGACACTGATCAAGCAGATCAAGTGGCAAGGAATCATGAGAAATAGATGATAGTGTGTGATAGGTACCCAAATTTGATTTAAGACTAGAGTTATGAGCATTATAATAATCTTGCGAAATTGAGGGATTAGTCTTCAGGCTAGGCTCCATGAACCATTCCTAGCTATATTCCATCGTATCAAGATCATGGAAAGTGGATGAAATTTGAAGAGACACATGAGAAATTTTATTTCTATATTTTCCAATTTCAACATCATCACAAGGAGGCACCAAAATTGGTATTGAAAGAGAAGGATGACAAGTAACAAAAGTAATAGTAGGTTCCTCCTATGAAATTAGAGGTGTCTGATGGTTTAAAAAATTTGGGAGAGAAGGGGGGTTCCGAATCACAATGTAAATAGATTTGAATCAAACTTTCAAGATTTTGTTTAAAGAAATACCAATCTGTATGTTCTCCAGAAAACTCATAAAATAGGTGAAGGAATCTATTAGATTGATTCATTAGGATTCACTCTTAGTTTATTAAACCTTTTAAAAAATATTAGTAATCATACCTATCGAAGGCTTGATGAAGTGTTCTAAAGAATGAATGGAGGTAGAGGGTAGGGTATGGCACCATCGATTAATTCAAGCTTCAAGTGTGAGGAAGAAAATTACACAAGAAACATCTTCACAATTGATATCATAAGATTCGTAAAACTTGAGAAAAAGAGATGCATGCTCGGCTATGGATATTTCACCCTCACCATTAAACTTTAATTGAGAAAAGTTATTGAAAGATTCCTCGGGAATTAAAAGTTTAAAAGTTGATCTATTAGAAAAACATCCAGGGAGTATTATTTGGGAAATATTCATTTAAGATAAGAGATTCAAAACAAACTCAATGGGCACAACTCTCCTAGCACCAGAATGTTGACAGTGATGGACATTGCCAACATACAAGGTGTCTCCCCAATGCAAAGTCCCAATTAGACCTCACACTATTTGGAGTAGGAGACCCATCTAGAGTATTGGCGTGGCCACCATAACTCAAGGTTGTCCTTGGCTGAAATGAATAAATTAAGATATTACACATAAATCTTTTGAAATATGCAAGTAAGTTGACACTGTGAAACACCAATTGCACTGTGTAAGAGGAGGATTTCACGGGAGGGGAGATAAGAGTGTGACTCTAGAGGAAATTAATCATACTATTTTAAGAGAGGCACATGAGATCAAGTGTTGGGTAGGGGTCCCCTAGGTCTAAGTTTTGTTCGAGTCATGTAAACACTCCACATTTTCAGGAGTGGAGTGCGATTAGCATGGGGTTATAAGAGTCAAAGGGGCTTTAGGGTGGGTCAAAGTCCCTTATTTTGCAAAGGGATGGGATTAAAGGATTTTGAGCTTCGCTCATGATTTGCGAACCATGGTATTGTAAGGGTAAAGGCGTATATGAAGGTATGTTTTAAAAATTCTAAGACAAGGGGAGAATTCAATTGATGACATATCTTTGAGTTTGTAAGATATTTCTGTAGTAGGCGAAGAGGAAGGCTCATGTAGCTGTGTGCATAGAGACCTTGGTAAGTCTGCAAATAAGTGTGCAGACCCTTGCAGATGTGCGCGCAGAGACCTTGGTAAGTTTGCAACTAAGTGCACAGGCCCCTGTAGTTGTGTGCACATGATTAGAAAGATTATATCTAGGAAGAATTAACTAATAAAGAATAATTTTGAGAATAAATCTGTGTATTTCTGTATGTTCACATAGTTTCTATGTTGTAGCCTCTTTATGGTTTATTTTATATATTTGTTCTGAGATTCCATCATGAAGTTTCAACTGTTGTTTTATATTATGAATAATACATGTTAGGTTATTTTTGCGCAGTTTGTAATTTGGTTAAGTAGGAGAACACTTTAAGACTGTAATAATAAGCACGAGGTCGGATTAAGCCCTAAATTGTTAAAAACCTTACAACCGCACTACATAGTCCCTCTGAATACAAAAACCTGGTTCTAGCATTCCCCCATATCACCTCGAGTGAGACTGGGGTCTGTGCGAGAAGGTCGTTGCAAAAATGGTTGGTCGTATAGGGTTTTTTTGGTTAGCGCAACCAAGTTTGAACCTGAGTCTAAACCCCTGAAGCCAACAAATGCTTATGTTGCTGGGACCGAGATCTATTTGAGGGATGTGTGATGTGGCTACCGACTAGAAAAGAGATCCAAAATTGGGTAGATCAGAAGTTGTACGAATTTGCAACATAGGAAAGAAGAGATCTGCACTAGTCGAAAGAAAGGTGGTTATAGAGGTATATCTATAAAGAACATCACAAGATCTTTTTCGCATCATTCGCTAATGAGCTACATGAGTTGCTTGCAAAGCTAGCTAACAATGAACCCTTTTGGAAACACGACAATCCTATTGTGTGGACCCCAGAGTTGATTAAGCGACTTAAGGAGTCTAAAAATAAGGTCAGAAGGGTTGTTGATTATTGGGTTGATAGTATCCTGAGGCTTGATCATTCAAATTACAATTGGCACAATAGTATCCTATAGTGAAGATAAGCACATATATTTCAAAGTTCCATGAGGTAAGTATTTGAATTCATTAAAGCTCTAGATTAAGATGTTGTTATGTGAAAAGGGTGTTATGCCTATAGATTGATGTTTAAACGAGGCCAAACTAGATCTAGGTGAAGCAGAAAAATATTCAGAGCTGATCATGACAAATATATTGAAGGTGAGTATAGTCCATTATTGGGTGAATTAGACAGTGAAGAAGAAAGGAGAAACCCTGGTACAACTAGAGGTGTGATACTTAGAAAATCAAGGTAATTCTGGGATTCCTCACCTATCCACTTTGCCTCCACCTTCACCTCCACCTCATACACCTACACATCCACCTCAACCTCCACCTCCACTATTAAACATGGCTAACACAACAAATATGCATATATTTAAGGGTCAGGGATTAGAGGATCTGATCAATTTTGGTTTGTCGCAAAATTTGTGTGGAAAGTGAAGAAGATCAATGACGACAGTACGAAGAAAGCACAACTTGTCATAGTGCTGCAGGACAAAGCGCTGTCATGGTATATCAAGTATGGTACAATGAATTTAGCTGCTTCACTAGTTGCGATGAAGAACACACTAAACATGGAGTTTAAGAAGCCCAAGTCGCAGTCACAGTGTATTACAAAAATAAAAGAGATTAAGAAAGCCATCAATCAAATGGCCTGGGGTGTAGATATGAGGTTAAAATGTTTGATGGGACAAGCCAACTTTCAGATCTCTGATGGATTGCACAAAGAGTGGTATATAGTTGTGCTGTTGACACATCTTAGGTTACTACTATCAAAACAAAATATTGGGAGGCAGGCGCAAGCATTAGAAATCAAGATAAAATTAGAAGCTTCCCTGGTACAAGAAACTCACATAGGGGTGCAACAGATATAATCCTGGTTTGAAAGTTTGCATAAGGAGTTGTAATACATGAAGAAAGGAAAGGATGTTCGGTCTGAGATGTGTTCAGAAGTATGGTGCCTAAAGTGTAAGAAGGAATGTCACTATAAGGACCAGTGTTCGTTCTAACCTGATTACTTGGTTGGCAGAGGTCCAAATCCTTTGATGCCAAAGCTTAGTGTTGGACCAAATACCAGATCGAGCGTATGGTCTAGTATTTTCTGAGTTGCAGGCCAACACTCTACTGATCACTGCTATTTTCTACAGAAATATGTGTAGTCATCGCAACAATTATTTTGTAAGTTCTGTTGATCAATAGGGCATGATGAGAGCCATTGTCACAAATATGACTTGATGATAGATCGAACCTTGACATATAGGATGCAAGCTGAAGGTTGCTCGCACAAAGAGAATGGTTCACTTGTGGTTTGTGAAGGATTTCAAGGTTGAGGATGTGGTGCTGGGCGAGGACAAGGTCAGATCATATGCTACAATTTTGTTGAAGCTAGACATTATGCGTGAGATTGTCAAAATCCCACTCACCCTTCATGTCAGTATTGTAGACAGTTTGATCATGTGATAGAAAATTTCCCTTCTTTAATGGCAAAGATGTAGGAAAAGAAGAAAGAAAAACCTGCACATAATATACAAATGATGTGTTCCAAACCGCACAAGAATGATCCAAGAATTAATATAGTGACATGAAGTGGTGTGGCTACTGGAGAAGGTAAGGCAAAAGGTAAAACGCATGTGGCAGATACATGGTTTAGAAAGGTAGGAGAAACGAGTAATGGGTTCGATCTGCAGAGGGAAAAGGAAACTTTCTTGGAAGAAAAGATGAGTTTTATGGGCATAGGAGATTCGACATCAAAGACGCAAGTGAAACTAGTACCAAAGAAGAACGCTTCTGAAGTAGTTACTGCGGCGAAGAAACCTGATTCAATTGTTCTGAAGTCCTTTCTGTAGACGTGTATGAAGTTTCTAAGGGACAATAAAGTCATGGAAGAGTTTCAAGAATTGATCAACAACTGTGCCAACAAAGCGAAGCCACAACCTGAACAATGCACAGTAAATAAGGTAAACAAGAATAAGAAAAGGCCTAGCTGGGAAATGCAATTAACTGCACAGATTAGCAAATTTGAAATGGATCAAGTAATTTTTGACTTGAGATCAAATGTGAATGTCTTACCGAATTAGTATTGGGAGTGGATGGGGAAAACAAAGTTGCAATGGTCACCAGTCTAGCTGTGCATGACCAATGAACAAAAGATTATCCCGATGGGTCGGTTGCAACGTGTTATGGTGGATATTGAAGGAGCAAGTGTGAGGGTATGCTTCAATGTCATTGAGATTGTAGACGATAGTAATCTATATCCAACCTTGGTTGGAATTGATTGGGATTTTGATATGGATTCCATAATCAATCTAAAAAGGAGTATGGTATTTGAAAAGAACGGTACCAAGGTTGTTGTTCCTTTAGATCCTTCTGTAGGAGTGTGAAGTAAAGAACTCATCTGCAAAGAATACAGTGATGATGATATTGACCACATCTATAAGTTAACTACATGCAACGAGGATTGGATCAACCCCACCATAGATGGACAGATAAGCTGGGAGAAAGATATTTCATGTCATTTAGACTCAGATGAAAAATTGGAGAACTGGTAGAACCGATTGCACAAAGTTTCTACTCTGCGCTGTCATAGAATGATAAAATATCTTCACTGCATATCAACTGAGGTACATAATTTTCCATACTACGATGGGATAGTTGATGTCAACATATTTTGGATAAATTTGAAAGGGATATACTAGAATAACAACAATTCCAAGCCTTGGATCTAGATTTGAGGGCTACATCTGCGCGCTGGTGGGGTACACATAAGTATAATATAGGATATTGGTGGGAGTACCGACGATTGACGAGGCTCAGGTTTGGTCACACAAATACAAGGATCACAGAGAAGTACAATGGAAAATATGATCCTCGAGATCATTTGTCTCATTGGACTAAGGCATGGGGAGAAGAACCTCTACCAGAATGGGTACATGTATTTGTTCACACTTTGGATGTTATACCAATGAATTGTTGTCTTTAAACAGAGTTGCGCCATGGTAGCATTGATTGGAATGATATGAAGGAAAGTTTTATATTGACCTTTAGTTTTGAGAATGGCTTTCAGTGTATAGATGATGCCCTTCAAGAAATTAGAGCAGTGATTTTTCGGACACCTAAGGAGCCAATGACTTGGCTACAGCCCCACCGTAATGCACATTTGCAGCAGATACTGGAATGCTATAATCTGACCATTGAGGAGGGCGATGAAGTTCTACGCAACATTAATATTCTTGAGTCAGAAGGACACCGTAAAATGGAAAGATTAGATGTTAAAATACCTGATGTAACATGACCTGTTAAGATGAGGCAGGTCAACATAGGCTCAGAGGCGGAGCCCAAGTTTGCGTGCATAGAAGATTACTGGGATGAAGATAGAGTAGGAAAGGTCATTGAGTTACTACGTGAGTACCAGGAGTTGTTCCCAATGAATTTTACAGAGTTAAAATGCATTGTGGGAGACTTGGGCATCATGAAAATATCTTTGAAGCTAGATGTTAAACCTGTAAAACAACGACCGTATAGGATCAACCTAAAGTACAAGGAAAAGGTAAAGGAGGAACTTGAGGAGATGGTCATAGCTGGCATAATTGAACCTGTGGAAGAATCTGACTGGGTGAGTCCAATAGTAGTACATGAGAAAAATACCAAGGGAGAAATAAGGATCTATGTCGATTTAAGGATGCTAAATGACGCATGCATACATGACTTGTTCCTAACATCGTGAACAGATGAAGTTTTGGAAAATGTAGGAGGACAAGAGGCCTACTCCTTTACATATGGGTTTTCTGGGTATCATCAAATTAAGATAGCCCTAGAAGATAGGAGTAAGACCACCTTCACTACTTAATGGGGATCCTTTCAATATACAATCATGTTGTTTGGGTTGAAGAATGCACCAATGATATTTTCCAGAGTTGTCGTCGCAATGTTTAAAGAATTCATTCACAAGTTTTTGGAGGTGTACTTTGATGCCTGGACAGTCTTTGGGATGTTAAAGAAGCATGTCTCTAGCCTGTGCTTGATGTTGGATATCTGCAAGAAGTATCAAATATAATTAAACTTGAAGAAGTTCATGTTTTGCGTACCTTAAGGAATTTTACTAGGAAATGTTGTCTATAAGCAAGGGCTGATGGTAGATCCCACAAAAATCGTTGTTATTATTAATTTAGATCCATCGAAGAATTTGAAGTAGCTACGTGTAATGCTTGGACACACTGGATATTACCGAAATTGATTAAGGCGTATGCACAAATCACTGCACCGATGGAGAAATTACTAAAGAAAGCTTTTTGTTGGGATGATGAGTGTTAGAAGAGGCTTGACATCTTAAAAGAGAAAACAGTCACTGCACTGATCCTAGTGTTTCCATATTGGAGGAAGGAGTTCCATGTTCATGTGGATGCATCATGTATAATTTTGGGAGTTGTCTTAGTGTAGCGAGGGGAGGGGGATATTGATCACCCCATTTCATTTGCGAGTTGAAAATTGTCTAAGGTAGAGAAGAATTATTCCACAATGGAACAAGAAGGCTTGGCTATGATGTACGCGTTACAGAAGTTCAAGCATTACTTATTGGGTGCAAAATTCAAGATTTTTATAGACAATTCCACAATGAAATACTTGGTGAACAAGCCTGTGTTTGGGGGGGGGGGGGATTTGCAGATGACTATTATTGTTTCAAGAATATAATTTTGAAGTAATTTTCAAGCTAGGATGATTGAACGTTGGGCCAAATCATCTATCTTGAATTGAGAATGGTGAAGAATTGACCAACATTGAAGAAGGACTGCCTGATGCACAACTCTTCGTAATAAGGGTTGTTGATGAAAATTTTGCAGATATTATTTACTTTTTGACTACCAGACTAGCCCCTGCGAAGTATACAATGCAACAGAAGAAAGAACTAGTAGTCAAAGCAACATATTTTTCTCCGATTGTTGGGAATTTGTATAAAATGGGCGTTGATAAAATATTGTGCAGATATGTCCCTGAGCATGAAAAACATCCTATTTTGGTAAAATCACATGGTGGTGTCAATGGAGGTCATTACGTAGGAAAAATAACCGTGCAGAAAATTTTGAGGGTAGGACTATGGTGGCCCACGGTGCACAAGGATTCTAGGGAATATTGTAGTACTTACGATGTTTTCTAGAGGACCCAAAGACCATCGTGGAGATAAGAATTACCATTGAATCCACGAGTTACTTTGAAGGATTTTGATAAGTGAGCGATTGATTTTGTGTGTCTGATCAATCTTCCAGTCAAGAAGATTGGTGTGCCTTACATTATTACCACGATAGATTATTTGACTAGGTGGGTTAAGGCATAACTGGAAAAGTACTGCATTGTAGATATTGCTGCACACTTCATCTTTGAGTATATATTGTCGAGGATTGGGTGCCCAAAGATCTTGATGAGTGACAGAGGAACACACTCCTCAACAACACGATTGAAGCATAAAAAAAAGAGTTTTAGGTACACCACCTGAAGAGCACATCTTATCATCCTCAGGAAAATGGCACAGTTGAGGATTTTAATAAAATTTTGGTGAATGCTTTGATGAAAGTGTGCAACGTCAACCAAAATAATTTGGATGTGTGCATACCTAAAGTGTTATGGGAATACCAGACTACTTGCAAGAAGTTGACGAGCAGACTCCATTTAGGCTGGTGTATGGATAGGAAGTTGTAATGCTAATGGAATATATAGTACTCAGTATTAGAATCACAACAGTAATGAATATGGAAGATAGCAGTATTATGGAAGAAAGATTGGAACAACTGCTCATGCTAAAAGAAGGTCACTTTCTTGTAGGTTTTCACCAACAAGTACATAAAGCTCGGGAAAAGGCATGGCACGATCGACATATTAAGAAACAAACTTTGGAGACTTATTTTTGTTGTACGATAGTAAGTTCACGCAGTTCCCTGGTAAGTTCAAGATGCATTGGCTAGGCCCATACCTTATCAAGGATATCTCAGATAGTGGCACAGTTCATCTCACGAAGCCAAATGGAGAATTATTTGCTAGGCAAGTAAATGGGAGTAGGTTGAAACTCTACGGGGATGACTCTAGCTTTGGGACTGCACGATGACTATATGAATGGAGGACAGTATTAGTGCTACAGGCAGCTGGACAGAAGCACGGGACTAGAAAATACTCTACCAATTACAGACCTTGTCGAAGAAGGAGGGCTGCATGACATTCAGGAGGATGAAGTAGGTGGAAAAAGTTGCAACGGAGAATGGGTAACTACACTGCAGGGAGGGAATTAGACGTAGTTCATCTAGAATATGAATGTTGGGGTTTCTATAGTTGATTTGCTAGGAAAATTACCGCTAAAAGGAGCGGGGGAAACATATTTAAGGCACATATATGGGAAAATTTGCCCCCAAATCCACATTTATGAAGAGGATATGGAGGGAATTGAGTGGTTTGAATTTGAAAAAGCTCCATATTCAGAGACTTTGTTTGTTGAGAATTCACTGTGAGATTTTGCACCTAAGTGTGAGATGAGAATTCCACTGCATGTCTGATTGGAGTTGGAAAGAGCTTGAGCATAAGTTTATGAGTCAAGGTCTAGAAGCCATTATGATCGCTTCACAGCCATCACATACTACTGCACCTAGATCATTAAGAACTAAGGATATTGTCGCAACAACATCGACCAAGAAGCAAAAGAAGTCCCAAAGGACCCCGATTGGTAAATCACTGAGGAAAATTGCCACAAAATAACAGATGAAGGAGAAAATGGATACACAAAAGAAACCAATGGAGCCCCAAGATTTGGATGAGGAAGAACTAGCAGACGGATTTGAGGATATCAGCGCAGATGAGGTGGAACTAATCTCCAGGTTGCCACCCAATATGCCACCGAGGAAGGCAACTCCGAAGGTGACAAAGGACCTAGATTTTATCAAATACAAGGTATTTACCCCCTTGTTACTAAAGAAAGTGCTAATTGAGGGAGAGTTACTGGCCAAGGTGCCACACCTGCGCATGGAGGACTAGGATTTGAATGATCGCAACAAGTATCCTCAATTAGAGTCCAACAAGTACCTCCAATATATTTATTACGAAGAAGCTGGAGCGACAAGGGTTGAACCAATGAAGTGGGTAGCTGAGATTCAACACATTGGGTTGCTAAATATGCTTTATGTTCCACATTTTGGGTGCAACAACATAAACACAATCTGTGTGTGCCAACTATTGGCATTGGTACATGATGGGTGTTTATGGCTCGAAATGCCAATCCAAATTTACAATATGTTAATATGAAGGATTACTATGCTGCCTCACCAAGGAGCAAACCCTAATGATGCATTTATCGGGAAATATCAAGAGAAAAAGCTGACCGATCAAAGGAAGAATGACTTTGGCATAGTCAAGAAATCTTGGGGATACGATAATATTTCTATTAATGATGAGGCTATGTGTTTTTATGCATCCATTTTGGTTGGTAATATCATGAGGAAGTGTTGGTCAGATGAAGTGTCAGCCCCAGTTGTATCCTTGGCTGCGTAGTGAAGCAAGGGGGTCTAGTTTAATTAGATTGGGTATCTATGTCAAGAATTTTTGGATGAATCTCAAGAAGCACAAGAAGAAGGGAATTCATTCCACTATGCATGACTATTACTATTAATCCAATTGGTAGCATGGCGAACACTGGAGGATTTTCAATTTCCCAATGTATAACTTGATGTGTGTGAGTCTGCAAAGTTTTCCTCTTGTGGGCATCTAAGGAACCGACCCCGGTTATGGAGAAAAAAGCTTTTGGGTTCTCTTTGAGATGGATCTGTGCATAGTCATCAACCAAAGGCTGCAACTATCACCTGCATTATTTCAACAATATATTGACATTGCTACTTTAAAGTGACTTTCATAGTGTCTTATCCACGCCATGAAATATTTGGCAAAGGTATGGCATGAGCTCCCATAATTAGTTTCTGAAGATGAAATCCTGATGCTTATCAATAATTTGTTGAGTAATTAGCTTACCCCAACAAATGTAACAGTGATAGAGAAGGTAGGCACAAGTAAGGGCACTAGAGATGCGCAGGTAGAAAAATCAACGACCAATAAAGATACCGAGAAGGTGCGTCCAACAATCATAGTTGACCTCGAAGAAAAGACTACCAAGCACAAAGTAAAACATGAGACTGACGAAGGGGAACAGGGTGGGGGAGATCTTGTTATGGACCCGAAGGACATTGATTGTTTATCATAAAGAAGCAGTAGAAGCAAAGTGCTAGTGATGCATGTAAGAAGCAAAAATATGATAAATCCACCAGCATAGAACCTTTGGTCCTCACTGAGGGGGACTTTGAAGAAATTGGCGACACCGTCTACGCTGTGGTAGAAGATATGTGGGGGAATATTGAGGATCAATACAAGGTGGTATTGATAAAGATCCAGTAGGGCCTTAAGGAATTGTAAGATCAAATGAGCGTGATTCAAGCGAGCGTGTTTTAGGCGAGGTGAATCAAGCGAGTGTGGTACCTTCAACATCATATCTTACCGCAAACCTTTGAGCAATCCATTTGCCAAAAGGATCACTACACATCGAGGCTGCAGAGGAAAGGGAAAACGCCCAAAAATTAAAGAATCTAAGCCTAAATATTGCGACGCTCCCTCTTTCGACGTTGCACGAGCTACATCAGGGAATCACATATGACCTCAAGATTTAGGAGAAATGAGCTCTCTTGGTCATCAACAAAGTCAAAATCAACAACTAACAGATGTTTTAGAAAAAGAATAAAGCAATGTAGGATCACAAGGAGGTAGATGCATGCAACCAACAACTGTAATTGGCTATAACCAAAGCATGCAATGATCTTCCAGAGCTTGAGATCCTAGCGGAGGAAGATTGAGAAGAAAAGATTCAGTAACTGGTAGCATCAGTCAGAGAATCTAAAGAAGAGTTGGGAAATGTTCAATTTGAACTATATATAAAGATTACGAAACTTCAGAAGAAGCTGTTAATCTAGGTTGTCATTGATGTCAATATAGCAGTGTTTGTGATGACAAATTATTTGATATACGCTGTTGTTTATTGATGCCCATTGATCATAATGCTCATAGTAAATAATGTTTGATATATGATGATATGATGAGATGGAATATCCAAGTGGATTAAATACATATATAAAGACAGAAGAAAAGATGGAGACCCAAGGAGGAAATTTATTGAAAGCCATCAAAGAAGAGGTATTGGAAGTCATAGGAGTGAAGAGAAGCCAAAGGAGTGACAAGCCAAGACAAAGCGGGTTATCGTATATGCCTAAGGGTAAGTGCTATTGGAAGAACAAAGAGGAAAATTACGTCAGAGGAGTAGAGCTATTGGAAGAGTAGGCATAACAAAGGAGTTAATAGTAAAGACCACAAAACACATCGACAACTTTATATCGACACTTTATCGACAACTTTATTATATGCCACTGCACAAAACCTGCGATTGCGATGTGAAGCTGTGGACCCAATAGATTTATTAACTGTTGTTTGGAATATATCACATCTGCTGCATCACGAACTTTAAAAGCCTTTCCACCGCTGAAAAACCCTGATTGCGATATGTGCAGTGCGGACCCGCCAGACTATTACAATACTCAATGAAATATCGCGTCTGCCACATCAGAAGGTATCACAAAGTCTTAAAGTTATGATACACCAAAATATGCAATTACGATATCACCGCGGAACTAAAATAGGCTATGAATGCATCGTTATGTTACATTGCGTCCACCTCATCGAGAGTCATATCACGAGTCTTAAGGGTTGACACCGCTAGACTGATGATTGGGATAAATCCCCCAACCACCGATTGCAATAACATTACGGACCTGCTGCATAATTATAACATAAATTAATTAAATATCACATTCGTAGTAATCGAAAAGTTCAAAGGGATGTCAAATTTCTGATTGCGATAGTGTTGTGGGCCTGACAGACTTATTAAAAATAGTTTATTAAATATCACATCTGCTACGGGGTGATATGTGAATATTGGTGATATTGAAAGTTGTGATTGGGGGAGTCTTATGAAATTACGATTGCAATAAAGTGGTGGACCCAACAAGTTTATCAAAAAAAATTAATATAATATTGCATCCAATAGGGGCAATCAACCATTGGTTATGTTATGGGCACGACTTGTAAAAGACCTCTAAAAGTTGCAATTGCGATTGAGGTAGTGACATGGCATGTGGGACCTCGCCGTGTTAAAGCCTCTCTTATAATGCGATTTCCATAAATAACAAGTATAATTTATAATTTATTGAATATTAACAAAACAACCTCCGATATATTTTAACATACCAACTCATGCACAAGTCGGCAAATGAGCAAGTTGTTTCGTTTATTGACAAAACTCATGTATATATACAAGTTGAAATGCTTCACTTGAGGTAGGTGATTCAAGCATCGATTACAGAGAGAAGAAGTAACAATTCACAACTCGTAAAATGTAAGGAACATAGGAAACCAAATATCGAGTTGGAAGAAAGAAAGCCAAAGGTCTAGTAGGAAAGAAGGAAGCTGAAGGAAAATCAACTCTGTTGATTGAGTTAACCTTTGAAAGACTCGGACCAATGAAGAACACAACCTGAAGAATATTTCTGTGAAGGGGAAAATAAAGTTTCATCTGATCTCATTTGAAGGGAGCATTAGCCAGCACCAAAATTGAAGTATTTATGAGTTTGTTTCTGGGAAGTAAGAGATTGTGACAACAAGAACAGTGAGAAGCGTACTCCTGAAGTAGTTACCGCGATAGTTAGAACAAAGGGTTGAAACTGAAAGTTGTGTGTGTGTAGAGCTTAGTACAGTTCATTAAAGATACATTGAAGTTGTGTAAAGACTATTGAAGACCATGGTGTGTTAGTCATCATGATGTGACTTGAAGATTTTGCTTGGGTGTAATGAAGAGCAATGGTGAAACCTTCTATGAGACAAGGTTGTCATTAATTATATAGCATGGAGATTACAGTGAAACTATAGATTGACAGAATTCAGTGAAGAATATTTTAGGAGCATAGAATTACTATCAAACATATCTAGACAAAATATAGCAGCGGGTTGGAGCCCATAGGGTTGGTGCCTTGAAGGTTGGAGCCTCAAACAAATGAGGTAGGTGCCTTGAAAGATAGGATCGAAGCCCTTAGGGTTGGTGCCTCAGAAATTGAAAGGATTTGTGTCCTTGGAGTTAGTTCTCCTAAATCCAAGGTTGGTGCCTTGACAAGACAGGGTTGGTGCCCTAGAGGTTGGAGCCTCAAAAAAGACCAAGTTAG
This sequence comes from Pinus taeda, assembly GCA_000404065.3. Taxonomy (NCBI): domain Eukaryota; kingdom Viridiplantae; phylum Streptophyta; class Pinopsida; order Pinales; family Pinaceae; genus Pinus; species Pinus taeda. The sequence goes on along the minus strand of APFE030055072.1, from coordinate 37,055 downwards.
TGCTTGGCAACGAGTTGGAGCCTTATATATTGTACTTAATTTATTGTAAATATTATATTAATAAATTATTTATTCTTATTGTTCATTTTGTGTCCTAAATATAATTGATTTAACTGGTAAAAGTAACAATTGAAAAGAAATATTGATTCAACCCCACTCTTAGTATTTCTAACAATTTGAATAAGATCCAGTACCTTCACCCAAATCCTAAGAACTTGAAGATTGATCAATTAGAACAAAAATGGAAAATCCAGGGAAGAAAGTCTCCAATCCTCCTTAAAAATTTTCTCCCTCAACCATCGAAGTTGAAATCAATCAATTTGTAAAGGCTCCATTGTTCAATGGAAACTTTGATATATGGGAAGCAAGAATGAGGAATTTCTTAAAGACTCAAGGCATTGAAGTCTGGAAATCAGTGATTTCCGGTAGCATGATGGATGGAGAATCCAAGGAGTACAATGAAAAAGAAATGAAGGCAATCCTAAATGGGCTACCGGATTCTATAAAGAACAATTTAGAAAAATGTTCGTCAACAAAGGGTATATGGGACAAACTTCATGACCTTCACTCAAAAGGAGCATTGACAATGACCACTATTAAAGAAGATGATGGAAACCAAGAAGGAAATCCAGAACCCATTATAGAAGCTGAAAATGAGAATGATAACATCAAGGCTAAAGAAGACCTAGAAGATGAAGAGAATGAAAAATATTTTGAAGAAGATATCCTCACTAAACTTATGGCTGCCATGGAAGAGATTATCAGTTTGAAAAAGGAAAATGAGGAACTTAAGAAGAAAACACTAGCTGGTGACCGAGACCAGACAAGGAAGAAAGTTGACCTTGTTAAGCTTCAAGTACAAGAAATGGATGAAGAGCTTGCGAAGCTTAAGAAGGAATTTCATCAAAGAAAAATAAAGAATCATGGAGAACTAATATCCATGAAAAATCAATTGGATAAAGTAAAGGAATGGAAAGATAACTTGTCAAGCCACCTTGAACAAAGGCACAAGAGCTTGAACAAAATTGAAGCATAGATTGGTCAATACATGGAAGAGGTCTCCTCCCTTAGATCACAACTAGAAGAAGCAAGGAAACAAGCAAGGATTCGAGAGGACAATGGAAGCATTGGTAATCATAGAAGGGCAAGTTTATGAATCAGAACATGAGTAAAACATGATGATATGCCAACTAAAAGCAAAGGATGAAGAAATATTCAAACTAAATTCTAACCTCAACCTTCTGAAGGTTGAAACATGTAAAGCTACGAGGATCATGGAAGAAATGGAGAGTAGTCTAGCTAAGGAAAATGAGGAAATCTTCAAAATCAAATCAAATGTCATCTCCCTTTAAAAAAAAACGAAAATGAAGCAATATGTATCAAGGAAGAGTTTGAGAAACAACTTTCTAAGAAGAATAATTATTGCGAAAGATTGGAAGAAGAGATTGTCTTCCTTAGGAAAAAGGTTGAAGGGATGGAAATTTTTTTGAAGAGCTCTCAAGCCTTGGATGACATGCTCAACCATCAAAGATACCCATTTGATAAATCAAGTCTTGGCTATGAAGGAGAATCCTCAAGAAAGAATGATAATGCTCCAAACAAAAAGGATGTGAGGAAGCTAGAAAGAAGTATTAATTCTCCCAGTTTCAGGAAAGGAAAGGATAAGAGTCAAGGCAACAATGAGGGAAGTCGCATTCCAAGAAAAAATGTAGATGATGTCAAGGATGTAAGAAGAAATGGTTACAATCAAAGGATCTCAAGGAGGAAAGACTTTAGAAGTGCATCAAGTAAACCTTCTTCTCCTAGGTACCAAAGTATATTTCTTGGTTATTGTTATTCTTGTACAAACTTTGGACACATGGAAAAAGCTTGTAGGGCTTATCACAAAGATACACATTATGGTCCCCAACAATCTCTCAGAAGCAATTCTGTAGGAAGAAATCATAAATTCTTATTCATGAAAAACATAGAATGCTTCAAGTGTCATAAAATTTGTCATATGGCACGTGATTATAACTTAACTTGGGTTCCTACACAAGCTACAACCATGCCAGAGATGAAAGTTACACAAGTATAGAGAAGAAAGCAAATACAATATGAAAATCTCCTGAACTCTCCAGCTAACAACCCATGTTGTTGACTTGATGAATATATACTTGATATTCCGTGTGTTTGATGACGAGATTTTGCCAAAAAGAGACTATGCATACAGTTAGGGGGAACCTGTGATTCTTGATCATTATTGCAGAAGCTATCCATGAAAAGATCCTTATGAAATTCTTGATGAGCTATATTAACAATCATTCTTTGATAAAGATCATTTCTTAGGAGCACTACATTGAAGAACATGATCTTTTAACCATTCTTTGGACTATTGTTGAAGATGTTTTCCACTTGATCACTAAGCAGAAATTGAAGCAGCAGAGAAAGGCATATAATGCTAGATATATAGGGAAAATAACCATGTTGATGGTATTGTAGAAGTTGAATGTCTTGACTCAGGGATATGATGTGATAACATGTAAATAAAATATAGTAATAGAGGCAACCTTCAAACAAATAGACACATATGGCAATGGATCTTGAAGCAAGAGTAGTTTGAAGCATCTAACATAATTGAAGCATTGCAAAAAGTTGTCAACCAGTAGAAAGAATTTAAAATACGGTCACGAATTGGATATAAAAAAAATGGAGAATGTTGTGTTGTCGAATATAGCCCAACAACTTAAGGAGAAGCACAAATATACAAAGGAATCATGATTTGAAGAAAGATAGCGATAATGACAATTTTAGTGGATTTTTTTTTCTCTTTTTTCAGACTATGAAGACCTCTTAAATATGACTATGGAGGACAATAGAATATGGACAACAATCCTTCTACCTTGAGCAATACGAAGAGCACCATGATAGGGGGAGAAGTTTGACAAGAGGAGCAGTTTGACATGGAGAGTCCTTATGCACTCCTTTGCATTGATGTCAAAGGGGGAGAGAAGAAGAATATTTCCATCAATGACAAAGGGGGAGATTGTTAATCTAGGTTGTAATTGATGTCAATATACCAGTGTTTGTGATGGAAAATTCTTTGATACATGATGTTGCCTATTGATGCCCATTGATCATAATGTTCATAATAATGAATGTTTGATATATGATGATATCCAAGTGGATTAAATACATATATACAGACAAAATAAAAGCAGTAGACCCAAGGGGGGAATTTATCGGAATCCATCAAAGAAGAGCTATCAAAAGTCATAGGAGTGAAGAGAAGCCACATGAGTGACAATCCAAGACAAATCAGGTTATCGCATATGCCCAATGGTAAATGTTATTAGAAGAACTAAGAGGAACATTATGTCGAAGGAGTAGAGGTATCGGAAGAGGAGCCATAACGGAGGAGTTAATAGTAAATACCAAACAACATATCTACGACTTTATATCGACATTTTATCAACAAATTTATTATATGCCACCACACAAAACCTGTAATTGTGATTTGAAGATGTGGACTCAACAGATTTATTAACTGTTGTTTGGAATATATCACATCTGCTACATTGCAAACTTTAAAATCTTTGCCACTGATCAAAACCCCCGATTGTGATATGTGAATTGCGGATCCACTGGACTATTAGAATACTCCTTAATGAAATATCATGACCGCCACATCGTAAGGTATCGCAAAGTCTTAAAGGTATGACACACCAAAATCTGTGATTGTGATAACAATATAGACCCGAAACAGGTTATGAATACATCGTTATGTTATATCTCATTCACCTTGTCGGGAGTCATATCACGAGTCTTAAGGTTGACATGGCTAGACCATCGATTGCGATAAACCTATGAACCATTGATTGTGATAGCATTACAGACCTGCTGCATCATTATAGCATGAATTAATTAAATATCACATCCGTAGTAACCAAAAAGTTCAAGGGATGTCAAACTGCCAATTGCAATAGTGTTGTGGACCCGTCAGACTTATTAAAAATAGTTTATTAAATATCGCATCCACTATGGGGTGAGATGTGAATATTGGTGATATTGAAAGTTGAAATTGAAGGAGTCTTATGAAATTACGATTGCGATAAAGTGGTGGACCCAACAGGTTTATCAAAGTAGTTTAATATAATATCACATCCGGTAGGGGAAATTTACCATCGGCTATGTTATGGGCACGACTTGTAAAAGACTTCTGAAAGTTGCGATTGTGATAGAGGTAGTGACGTGGCATGTGGGACCTCCCTGAGGGTAGAGCTTCTCTTATAATGCGATTTTCGTAAATAACAAGGCTAATTTATAATTTATTGAATATTAACAAAAGGCCCTCCGATATATTTTAACATACCACCTCATGCACAAGTCAACCCATCCACCAATGAATGAGTCATTTCATTGATTGGCAAAACTCATATATATATATACAAGTTGAAATGCTTAACTTGAGGTAGGTGATTCAGACATCAATTACAAAGAGAAGAAGTAATGGTACACAACTTGTGAACTTGAAGGAATAGAGGAAGCCAAATATCGAGTGGGAAGGAAGAAATCCAAAGGTCTAGAAGGAAAGAAGGAAGCTGAAGGATGAGAAACTCTGTTGATTGGGTTAACCTTTGAAAGACTCGAACCAGTGAAGAACGCAACCTAAAGAATAGTTCCGTGAAGGGAAAAATAAAGTTTTATTTGAAATCGTTTAAAGAGAGCTTTAGCCAACACCAAAATTGAAGCATTTGTGAGTATGTCTCTGGGAAGTAAGAGATAGCAACAACAAGAACAGTGAGAAGTGTACTCCTGAAGCAGTTATCGCGAAAATTAGAATAGAGGGTTGAAACAAAAAGTTGTGCGTATGCAGAGCTTAGTACAGTTCATTGAAGATACATTGAAGTTGTGTAAATACTATTGAAGACCATGGTGAATTAGTCATCAAGATGTGACTTGAATATTTTTCTTGGGTGTTGTTTGTAGCTCTTTTATTTTTGATAAGCTATCCATTAGTTGAAAAAATGAAAATGCCATAGAAAAATGATAATTTAGGATATGGACCAAAAACAAAATTGAAAATAAAAATTATTAGGATTTATTATTGTTTTAGGTCCATCTCATAAAAAATGGTAGGGTAGTTTCTCTAAAAAAGGAAGGAAAATGATAAAATGTCAGATAAGAAATAAAAGAAAATATTTGCTTTAGAAAATAAAATTAAGGCTGCTAGTTCAAATGCGCCTTTGAAATTTGTTATTTAGTTTAAAAACAATGCTTAAATTCCTTAATTAGGGTTTAATTATTGTGATTAACTTGATCACCTTGTGAATAGTCAATTAACACATGATTTTGTCATATGCACAGAAGTGAAAAAATGTCAAATCAACAAAAAATAACCGCCGAGCATTTTTCAACGGACATAATTCACTCTGCCCGAATCAATGGCAGAGGAAGCGTTTCGACCCCCCTTCAGTCATTTCCTATTAACGCGGGGGGGGGGGGGTCCAAAAAGTAGTTTTAATGGACGCCCTCTTTTTCTATGTGGCACTCCTGTATCATTTTATCCCCCCAAAGCACAAAATCATAAACTACCTCACCACCCCCGAAATCCTGCTAGTAGTTTCCTCTTTTCCAACCGTTGACCTCGTTCCCGCGCCATATCATCCACCCATTATCCCCTTCTCCATACGGAACACGCCACGTCATTAATATATTATCTCTCACCCATTCAAAAACTGCCACGTCACAAATTCGTTGCGCCATAGGCTCCTATACTGTTGCCAACCTTAATTAACCGTTCACCCTCCCGTTAAACATTAATCCCGCTCCTCTACAATAAATTGCCTACGGTTAGATTTAAATGGGAAATTAAGCCCAATTTCAATTATAAATATCCCATGGCTCTACTCTTTACCATTTTTCTGCTTCCATCCAATCACTAAAATATTTATTCGCTTTATGTATATTTTTCTTTATCATCTGTTTTTCAGCTAAAACAGTCTCCGAATTCCCCCCTGCAACAAGATGTCTCCCAAAGATAAAACACAGAAAAATGTCGAAGAAGGGAATCCATCTACAACCTTTCTTGACTTGGATCACCTCCCCCTTGTAGACTCCCTGTTCAAAGTCACTGACTGTGAATGCGAATTCGATTTCCACAAATTGCATTTATGGTTAAAATAGAAATATGTAGAAAAAGAAGATCCAATTCGTTTATGGGAAACACTTTTGCCCTTGTTCTCCTTTCCCAAGACTCATCACTTCCCTGGTTTGATCACTTGGTGTCAAGCCAGGTATGATCCTGTGCAAAGAACAATGATGAATTAGGATGGAAAAATATTGATCACCATTATTGCTTAGAGTATAAATCAAATGCTAATGATACCTTAATCCGAATCCCTTAGCCATTTCTCACCAGCAACTCTCATGGACCTTTATAATAAACTCACCTTCCCACAAAGAGCCTTTATTTTTGAACTTTTTCTACGAGAGTATGTTGAATTACCCAAGAAAAACCCACCTTATTCATCTTCTATGTTCCCTGAAGATACTAGACATATCATCTCCCTGATATCATATCTCCTAGGCTATGAAAATGATCAATCTGTTGATGAATCCATCCTTGGCTTATTTTCCATTTTCAGTAAGGAATATCAACTTGATTTCATGTATAACTATAGCCAATTTCTGGATGATAATATAAATGAAAAATTTATGAATTTCACCACACAAGAAGTATTCAGATATAGCTCAGCCATAATCCATTTGATTTTGTTTCAACAGGGAGATTCAATGCACATTTAGCTTAACATGCAAGATGAGCAGGGAGTGAATCAATCAGTGATTCACTCGACATAGTTAGTGAAAGTGGCATCATCAAAGTTTACACCCTCTTAGTTTATAGATTCTTTTTTACATCCAGTTCTTCAATTACTCAATAGCCAGGTAGAGCCCAAAATTGGAGAAGAGATTAAGAAGACATTGCACTTATCAGAACAGACCAAGACTGGTGACTATTATCTGTACCAGAAATACATTAAAATTAGAATATATGGCAGTGATTTAGCTCCATACAAACTGCCTAAGTATGTGCCAATGATGATATTCTCACTGGAATACATCAGGCAAATGATAAATATGGATGAAGTCCATTTTGTTTCAAGAAAGAAAAAGTCATAGTTCAAACTCAAGGCCAAGGTGGGAACATTCATCTATAATACTAGGTCTGCGAGTACGGAGATAGACAAATTATTGCAGAGCATGAATCTCCAACCAAGATTCACATGGTATTATGATCCTTTTGGGATAATTTCAGCCCTGAGAGTTCAATTTAAGGCAACACCTTACAACCATACTCCCAGGCCAGAATTGGGGAAGTTTATGAACCAGGAGCAGTGGTCTGAAGGAACTCTCTTAGAAGAAGATGAACAGGTATAACTACTCCACAGGTAAATAATCTAGTCACTCAGAGTAGTCAACAAAAAAGAGCCAGAGAGGAAACTTAGTCAGCTACAAAATAAATTAAAGTGTATTTTATACTACAAAATAAATCGAACATCGGATTGTCAATGTCATCAGGAAGGAAGCCACTAGAAATCATTGACCTTGGAGATTTAGAAGACATTTCATCAACAGGGACCACTGGTCCCAAACCTCCTTCTTCTTCTTCAAATCCTTCTTCAACTAACCCTATGGAGATTATTCAGTCAACTAAGACCATCTCAATAGAAGATACTAATATCTTCTCAACATTTTTGGAAATCAAACAAAATAATGAAAGTTTTAAATCACAAGTGTACAATCAGTTTTGGAAACAAACATCCACTTCTCAGCACAAACTTCTCTCCGCCTTTGATAGTGAAAGAGGAAGGATGAAAATGGCATTTTTGCAAGCTCAAATTCATTTCCCAAATCCACAACAAATTACAAGAAGACCATATTTTCATTTGATGTAAACCAGATACATCTTATTGATCAAATGGATTTGCATAGGCAATCAAGTGAAATGTTATTTGCAACAATGACTACAACTGCCATGTCTCTTTCCAGGCTCAGAACTGCGTTGTCAAATGTGCAGTCACAACTTAAGATTGAAAAACTATCATCTTTAGCTAAAGATAACAAATTAAATTCTTTAGAATATATTATTGTGAAAATTGGATATGATCCCTAAGACTATAAAGCAATTGAAGAAATAATCCAGAAGAAGAATATAGAGATAAAAACCTTGAAGAAATAGTTGAAACTACCTTCAACTAAGGATCCACAAACCAAAGAGATGGCAGAAAATGAACAACACAGGGAGGAGATGTTGAAGCTCATTATTGAGAAAAACATACAGATCAAGAGAATGGAATAGAAAATAGAACAACTGCTCAAGGAAAAAGAGGCAACACAACTTGCTGTGACCTCAGTAACAACAATTCCCATAACAAGTATAGAGCCAAGCTAATCTCCTACTGACATTGCTTCATCTTCAACAATATTTGAAACAACAAGGTTATCATAGGAGTTATAGGTACAAAAAAAAAACAAAATTAAAAGTTACTCCAGAAGTTCCAAACCCTGGAGTCACAGAAAGTAAAGAATGATACCTTGTATATAAAGGAAATGCAAAAGTCGCACAGGTTAGATCTCAAGGTTAAAAAATTAGAGAGTAAGACTCTAATGGAAGACACTTTGGCCCAGGCCAAAGAGGACATCTGGTTAGATATCAACCACTCCATAACAAAAGTGTGGCCATCTATTCAAATTATTTTTGAGCAGCAAGAATTGATTGCTAGATGCAGGACAAAGATAGATAATCAGAGGGCAACATTGGGCACAAAACCCAAATAAGAATCAGGGATGATCAAAGTACTAAACTCTAAGACTAGGCAATAGTTACAAGAGATAAATATTCCAGATAGGACAACTACTATTTTGGAGATTAAGAAAGTCCTAATGAAGAAGAATCTACTGACTTAGCTCAAAACAATGTGTGAAGCTTTGAACATTGCAGTTAGAAGGTTTCATTCTAAATTCAATATGTTGCATAAGAAATGTTTACCAGAGTTAGTGTCATCAAATGATCAACTAGTAATATTGGATGATTACTGTGAAATATTATATACTATCGCAGTAGATGATACTCAATTTGTAGGGATAAAAGGACACATTACTAGCAAAGAGTTTTTAGAAGCTTTGAGCCCTTAAATCACAATCAAATATGAAGTTGGACATCTTTTTCTCACTAAACCCAAATTTGAAAGATATACCAAAGTTGATGAGATATTTAGAAGAATGGTAAATATGGAGATACCTAGTAGGGAGAGGTGGGATGAATTGTGTGAAACAATTGATTAACTTTCCATCCCAACAAGAAGACAACATAATAGTTTTTGAAGGAACAATTATCAACAACTTCCTACCTAATAGGAACACATCATTCAAAAATTTTATTTTCCTATTTTCTTTCAGGCTATTTTGTTTACTATCCAAACTAGTAGAAATAACTCTATTCTACGAGTTATTAAAGGTGGTACATTTCCATAAGCAATTTTGCAAAGCATTGATGTACAAGCTCTTTCTAGATCACTAATAATAAAGAAAAGGATTCTGAATTTGATGCCATATAGTCTCATTTTCTTCTATAAGTCTTTCATGTGTTCCATTCATTATGTTAATTCTGCATATGTTTAAGTTTTATAGAGATATACGGTGAGAATAAATGTGTTACAGTTATTCTTAAAATTCCTTTTGAATTTATTATTATAAAGAGATTGAGATATTTGACTGTTTGTTTGAAAGGTTCCCTCTAAATCACAAAATTGTTAGTATCTTATGTAATTTTAAGCATATTTTGTTTAACTTTTGAACATTGGTAAAAGGTTTTCCCACTTATGATGATTTATCTTTCTATTTGAAATTTAAAGTAAGCATATCTCCTTAGCTATTCTTTTTGCACATCTTATAAATTTAAATCACGGTGTGAAGTTAAATAACAATCCTTTGGTTATTTATTAGTACTATCTAATAGAGTTAATACATCATTCTTATAATTTTTTTTACGTATTGGTCCTCCATAAAAAACAAAACCAAAACCCCAAAACAAATATCTTAGATCCTTTGGCTTGATCAATTGACCATTATCATCTCAGAGGTACAACAGGTGTAATGAAGAGAAACGGTGACACCTTCTATGAGACAAGGTTGTCACTAATTATATAGCATGGAGACTATAGTGAAACTATAGATTGAAAAAAATCAGTGAATAAGATTTTGGGAGTAGATAATTACTATCAAACATATCTCGAAAAATATAGCAGTGGGTTGTAGCCCAGAGGGTTGGTGCCTTGAAGGTTGGAGCCACGAACAAACAAGGTAGGTGCCTTGAAAGATAGGGTCACAACCCTTAGGGTTGGTGCCTCATAATTGGAAGGATTGGTGTCCTTGGAGTTGGTGCTCCTAAATCCAAGGTTGGTGCCTTGACAAGATAAGGTTGGTGCCCTCGAGGTCGGAGACTCACAAAAGACCAAGTTGGTGCTTGGCAATGGGTTGGAGCCCTATATATATTGTACCTGATTTATTGTAAATATTATATTAATAAAAGAATTTATTCCTATTGTTCATCTTGTGTCCTAAATATAATTGATTTAGCTGGAAAAAGTAACAATTGAAAATAAATATTGATTCACCCCCCCTCTAAGTATTTCCAATAGAAGCTGCAACCTACAATGCCATCATAATTTTTCGAGCAACACAAAGCTACCATAAACACTGCTAAGGTTTAGATAGAGACTGTAGTCAAGGGTTGTAGCCAAATTTTTGAAGATATAATGGAAGTGCGGGCTTTGCTGCTGGAGGACTCACACGTGCAGAAGATCAAAGCATAGATCACAGACAAGGAACTGCAATTTGATGAGCTTAAAGCCATGGCACGAACCTTAGCACCGGTGCAACAGCTCACCTATCTCCAGGAATGAATACTTATGTAGGAGTAAATCGATGAGTTGTGGAGAAAGGAACAAATCATCTCTGTGCAGACGCAACCTTGGGAAGATGAGGCCAGCCAACTCTCATAGGAAGTAAAGGGAAAACTAAAGAGCATGCAACAAACCTAAAGGATAATTAGCCTCGCAATAGAGGGACTGACTACAGAGAAGCTAGTGGACAAAGTTCGATAAGCCGTAGAGTAATGCACACCAATGCTCCATCCATTAAAAACTACATACAAAGGCCTAAAAGCAAATATTGAGGACGTACTAATTGAGTATAAATCAAACTACCAGATCTGAATAATATCATTGTATCATATACCATTT
>APFE030055070.1:0-10993 GCA_000404065.3 Pinus taeda | reverse complement strand
CTCCGGTTCACTGTCCAGTTGGTTGATGTCTAGGGCTTGGAAATTTGTTTCAGACATTAATTTGGCCAAGCCCTGCCCTTTTATTAGTTTCGTAGGTTTTATTTCTATATCAAATTCTAGAATGTTTGCAATCCATTTTCCTCTTCTACCCTCTAATTTCTCTTGAGTAAGTATGTCTTTAACAATTGGGCTTGGTACATAGGCTATCACATGGGAATATAGGATGTAGATCCTAAAGTCCTTAATGGCTTTAACCAAAGCATATGCTTGCTTTTCCATGATCTGGTACTTGAGGGGTGCATCTCTAAGAGATTTACTAAAGAAGGCAACGGGTTTCTCATTCCCTTGGTCATCTTTCTGTAGTAAAACTGCAGCAATTGTGTGTTGGGAAGCAAAGGAAAATATGATGAACTCTCTATCAAATTGGGGGTTAGTTAAGACTTGGGTTTGAGTGAGGGAAAACTTGATGCCTTCAACAGCTTGATTTGCTTCTACTATCCATTTTACCTTTGAATCCTTTTTAAGCATGTTATTAAGCAATCTGCTCAGCTCAGGAAGGTTTGGGATAAACCTTCTTAGAAAGTTGATTTTCCCCAAAAAGGCTTGTAATTCCTTTATATTTCTTGGATGAGGCATTTGTAAGATGGCCTGAATTCTGTCTGGGTCAATTCTGATGCCATCTTTAGAAATAATGTGACCCAACAGTTTACCTTCCTCCAGACCAAACAAGGATTTCTTAGGGTTTAAGGAAATTCCATATTTCCTACAAGTTGTGAAGATATGCCTTAGATGTTTCAAGTACTCTTGGTTAGATTTGGAGAAGGGTGTGAGATCATCTAAATAAATGACAAGAAAGTCATGAATCTCTTTAGCAAAAGTAATGTCCATTGCTCTTTGAAATGTAGCCCCTGCATTTTTCAAACCAAACGGCATTTTAACATATTTAAAGGTTCCCCATGGGGTTGTAAATGCTGTTTTGTCTTGATCATCAGGATGAACTAAGATCTGGTTGAAGCCTGAGAACCCATCAAGTAAAGAAATTCTTGAGGCCCCCACTACTCTCTGCAAGATGTGATCCATCTTGGGTAAGGGGTAATTATCCTTCAAGGATACTTGATTGAGGTTTCTTAAATCAACATAGAGCCTTATCTCACCAGTCTTCTTTCTTGTGGGGACTAAATTTAAAATCCAATCAGAGAATCTGATTGGTGCTATAATGCCTGCTTTAAACATTTTTTGTACCTCTTGTTCCATTGCTGGGAGGAGCATAGGATTGATTCTTCTCAATTTTTGTTTAAAGGGCTTCTGATCTGGCTTGAGTGGGATAGTGTGTTGTATTATAGAGGTGTCATAGGATTTTAGATCCTCATAACTCCATGCAAACACATCCTGAAACTCTTTAAAAAGGTCAATGTATTTAGGCTTTTGGTCAGGAGATAATGCAGCAGACAGCTTTATGATTTTGGGTTGTTTAACCGTCCCAATGTTATGCTCTTCTATGGTGGTGTTGAGGGGCTGTAATTTTGGTTTATTGGGAACATCATTGGAGTCAAAAATGTCTCCTAAAGGAGCTAAGCCTATTGGAAGAAAATTTTCCTTTAGTTGTATCACCTCAGTTTCATAATCAGCTATCTCCTCACATTTAATTTGTTGGATTTCTTGTATGTTGTGTTTGTTGAAGATTGTAGGATGTAGCACTTGATTAGCTGTTTTGGGTGATATTTCTTGGTTATTGTGTTTACCATGTATTTGTGATTGACTTGCTGTCTCAAGTCTTTGTGATTGACTTGCTGTCTCAAGTCTTTGTGATTGACCTGCTGTCTCAGTGTCAATGTTAAGACCTGAGAACTCTTCCTGCAAAGTCAAGAAATTGTTTATTTGTGTGTCATCATCAAACACCTGCCAGTCCTTGACATTGTTTGGGACAGATGGTCTATGTTTTATTTCGGTTGTGAAACAGTGATGGGGCTCAAAAGGCAGTTTACAGGTACTTGCAAATGTGGCCAAACTATGAGCATGAAGATTCTGAGCTCTAGGGATTTTGGCAATCTGAAATTCAGTGAATGACTTTAGTAGCTCAGTAGCAGCAGATCTGTAGGACCTCAATCTTTTGTCATTAGTGACAAAGTTGCCTTTCACTTGTTGGACAACTAGGTCTGAGTCTCCCAGTATCAAAACTTTTATGGCTTGTTGGGATTTTACTAGCTTAAGGCCTAGTAGGAGAGCCTCATACTCGGCCATGTTGTTAGTACACCTAAAGTTCAGTCTATAGGCCCGACCCTCTGCATGGCTATTTTGTTTGTTATGTATCCAAACTCCAGCCCCTTCCCCTAATTTGTTAACTGATCCATCAAATTCTAGGAACCATAAGATCTCTTGTTCTAGGGAATGCTGAATAATATATATGTGGTCTGGATTTGTGAGTTGAAGTTTAGGCTCTTCCCATAGTTTGACTTTTAGAACAGTCTTTTCATTTGATGGGATTAACTTTGCTTTTAGAGCAGCAGTTTGTTCATTAAAGTCCTGATCTTTTTTGAGTGTCTGGTTTTCATCATCATATAATTTGTCCTCTTGCACACTCTCCTCTTTTGACTCAACCAATGTTTCTATGTCAGGATTTCCTTCATTAATATGTTGATCTGTTTTAGTTATCTGGATTTCTTCATTATCTGTGTGACCTGTATTATCATTGAAAAGGATATATGAGTCTATGTCAGAATGGACAGCATATATGGGGAAGTTTTGAGGCTTTTCCTCAGTGCTGACCATGTATTTCATGAGCGACTCTCTATATAGTCTCTTGGGTTGACCAAAGACTGTGATTGTGGCATATGACATGTCTAACTATAGGGACCCTTGAAGTTTAGCTCCCCATGATCTTGATAATAACATCCCATATTTGGGTGGGATATCAGCAACAACAACATCCATCAAGATTGTTTTGTTTGGGTACTGGACCAGGGATACACATAAGTCTTTTATCAAGCCTAGACACTTCACTTGGCTGGAATCAAATGAGAATAGGTCCTTATATGGCCTAGTAATATCTAGATTCAACCTTTCCATGACTGATTTGGGCATCAGGTTATGAGAGGCCCCTGAGTCAAACATTGCATTGTGTAGTATCTTGTCATGGATATGCAAGCTAACATAAAACGGTAATATCCCTGTGCCTGCTGTTTTCCCATCAACCTCTGGGCCAAACAACAATTCTGGGGTGTCATCCAACACGTTGACATTGTCTTTGTTTTGAGTGAGTTGGAGGGACTTCTCAATCTGTTGTTTATAGATGTCATGCTTGGCTAGCTCTGCAAGGGGAATGGCTATTTTCAGTTTGCCAATTTCAGCTTCCAAGTCAAAGGGTTTTTCAGATTGGACCTTAGTGTTGTGGGTGACCACCTTTTCTTTGTTTAGTAAGGTTTCTTGTTGATCCCTGTATTGATCTTGGGGCTTGTGTTTTTCATTCACCTCTTGAGGCTTTTTGCTTGGATTAGGCTGTACAGATGGTGCAGCTAGTGGCTTCTGTGTTTATTCAGTAACTTCTTCAATAGTTACTTCCTTTGTGAGTGAATCAGTTGTATTCATTGGTTGTGTTACTATGGAACTCTTGGGTTGCAGTCTATCTTTTGTTGTTCCAGGATGTGTTATGTTTACAGTCCTACTTCTTAGTTTGTACTGTTTATGAACTTCATAAAAAGATGTGTCATAGCCTTGTTTGAAGTCAAATGACTCACCTGACTTGGTTTGGAATTGTTTACTGTCTTCATCTTCATGATCTTCTTGACTTAGGAAGACTTGGTGCTCATCATCAAGGCCCATTAGGTGGATATGGGTATCATCCACTTGCTCATCTGAAGTGGATGTTTCTGCATAGTTTTCCTGAAATGGAGGTCTTATTTCTGGATCAGTATTGGCCTTGCCCACATTCGGGTTTTGATTTCTTCTAAAGTTTGGATTCCTGTTAGGGTTGTTTTGTGGTGCTTCCGATGTTGACTTCCTCTCCACAGATTCCACTCTTTCACCCAACCTCTTCATACCAGAGATTATTGCATCCAATTTCTGGTCAAAGGCTGAGGGTTCCTCTTTAAAGGCAACTCTTTTTTCTAATCTTGCCATGTTCCTCTTAGCAATTAGGTTTGCCTCAACTATGACATCAACCTTTTGTGCTTCTTCAAGGGTTTGAGGGGCTCTTTCTTTCAATTGATAAGCCATATCAGGGTCAAATCCATCAGGGAATTTGTATAAGACCAAATCAGGAGGAGGTCTTAAGTTTTGGGTATTGCATTGTATACATTATTGAACCTGGCACAGTACTCCAGAACTGTCTCTTGAGGACCTCTCTTAATCATGTCATATTCACCAAGTATATGTAAGGGGTCCTTCTTTTTCTCCCATCTGTTGGTGAAGGCTTGGTAAAGCTCATTAGGGGTTGTGATGGTATTTGCAGGAAGTGACCTGAACCAAGTTCGGACATCACCTGTTAAGCTTGGGACAAAAATTCTCATCCTCACACTCTCATCATCTATCTCATAGTTCTCAAAATGATCCTGCATTCTCTTGGCATGCTGAATAGTAGAGTAAGGGCCAGTGGAGTCAAAATATGAGATTTTGGCTTGGTAATCCTGAGGTAGAGCTACAGGATTAGTAGGTAACTGCAGAGGTGCATATCTCATAGCCATGTTCACAAGGTTTGGGGGATTGACAGGGACAACTGGGATAAAAGGAACAATGGGTACCACAGGGGTACTAGGTATGGCAGAACCTAGAGTGTTCGTCAAGGGGGTATATGTGGGGGATGAGGATGTAGGAGGAGGACTTTGGGATGTGGACGGAGAACTAGGGGAATTGGGGGTGGAACGAAAAAGGACCTTTATTGGGGTGGAAATGGGGTTGGGATAAACTGTCTCTGGACTTAAGTCAGCAAGATTATCTGGCCCTTGCTGCTTCTTGATAATTTTAGGGATTGTATTAGGATTTTCAAAGACAGTAGGAGGGTTTGGGTCAGGATTTTCCCTAGTGTACCGAAGATTCTTCTTGGGAGCCAGCTTCTGAGCTAGTCTTTTTGAGTTTTTTTGGAAAAATTTGTATAGCAAGGACTGGACATGATTTTGAAAGGCTGTATGTATCTCAACGTAAGTATAAAGATTACCTGAATCAACTCTTCCTTGATGCTGTAGGTGTTGGTACAAAAACAACTTTAAAGGCTTCTTGACTGATGTTCAGATTTTAAGTGTAATTTTAGCAGACATACAGTATTTTTTAGATCCTGAAGAGCTCCCCAGTGGAGTCGCCATTTATGTTAACACCCAGGTTGTTCCCTATGACTCCCAAGGGAATACGGCTGGGGTAACCACTAACCAATCTTTGGGTTACAACTTCTAGCCCAGCTGTAATCAGAGAGGGCTCTCTCTTTAAGGTTTGTCTCTGTTCTATGGAAATTTTAGGCTAGTTATGAAGTTTAGGTTTTGGTTTATTTTTGGTTGGGAGGATGTCTTTCTAAAAATTTTAAAGTGTAGTTCTATAGATAAAATTAGTCCATTGGGCAATGGAGTCTGTGGTTGTTGGTTTCTTGAAATCCTGAGTTTGATGCAGCTGGAGTTACAGGTCCGTTTGGATACTTCATGAAACAAACTTTAAATTGTGATAATGGAGTGCAAACAGCCAGTGAAAAGCAATTAAGAATTTTTCACTAAGATGGGATGTGAGAAAGGGATGTATTCCTCAGGAGCAAACTTGAATTCTTGAAACAATAACCACTGTGATGATATAGTGTGAAAGGGTAGCAATTAAGAATTACGCTTTCATTATTATAACTGAAGAACAGACATTTAAAATAGCTTAGATTGAGTTCAGGGTAATCTGTGATTAAATCCTGGAACTATTCTTTTTCCTTGCTATTAACTGTTTAAACATAGGCAACGTGAAAGAGATATGAAAGATGACCAATACATAACAAAGAGTTACAAGAGAAACTTATTGTGTCATGAGATACGCAGGAATCCTGCAACTTTCAGCTAAACACCAGCAGAACATCAAACAACACAGAGCTTTGGAAATTCCATCATCCTTTGTATTACTTCTGTGAGAATTACAGTAAAAGAAGAGCAGACTAGATATGAGCAATCTATTACATCCAATGTCCAACCCCTGCTAACAAATGCGAGGGGGAATATATAGCAGTCTCATACAAAATATCTCAGGTATTGAGTCATCTGAGAGATAAATATCTACTTTAACTCGTACAGGAGTAGTAGATGAGAAGTTATTATAATATTTAATGAAACATTAAGGGCTCTTAACTTCTGTCAGAACAATTTGACCTTTGGAGCTCACGGATTCGGTTGAGCGCTTTGTTATAACTGCTGAATGACGCGTCTATGCAGCTCTGTCCTCCTGTATCTTCTCGGCCCTGTCACCTGTGACTGCTAGTGCTGCTGTGGTGGCCAAATACTTGTGCTGAGTTGGCTCAGCCTCTTTCTGCATATCTGCTGATGTGTATTTATATTCCTGTGTATGAAAACTTAAATATTTTCAAAAAGCAATAACATAATTACTGACTTTGATTTAACAGTAATTGTATCAAATTATCCCATACATCCTGTGTAGGAAATTGAAGCCTCAAAATTGACCCCATGGTCTCATCTGCCTCTGTGTACTTGTAAAAATGGGGAGGCTCATCAAACAATTGTGTGATTTCATTCATAATAAAAATTAAACTTTCCACCCTGTTGAAAAGGGTTTGTCCTGTTGCTGGTCTTGTTTGTGCTGATGTACTAGCTGTCTCTGAAATTTGATTTCCAGCAAAAGTGTTCACTCTCTTAGCATATTTTTCATGTGAGAGCAACTTTCCTGATGGCTCCAGTAGGCTAGGCAGACCCCTATTTTGCAATGCCATGAACCTGTTCTCGAATTTGGTGATATCTTCTTGCATATCCTGGGTTCTTCTTTCCAGGGTCTGAATCCGGTTTCTTAATGTCAGGACCCTTTTGATCAGTGAAATGGTCTCTGTCCTGTTTCCAATTCCCATTTTGATGAGCTGGGAGCTTGTTCTGTAATTCAGCACATTTATCATTTTAGTGGCAATCTCAGGCATATTGCCTAGAGATGCCCTTGCACGTTGGATCTCTCTGTGTGCTTTTCCAATGAGCGTTATTTGCTCATGGATGGCTTCAATGTACTCCCATTGGTCTGTGATGGACTGGCCAATATTGGCCCACAGGACCCTCTTAAGTTCAGCTGTCACTTTGTCCAATGTGAGCTCTTTTTCTAGCTCAGTTATTCTTTTCTTAATAGCCTTTACCTCCCTTTTTCAGCCACATTCTGCTTGGACTTGTCATATTTCTCGTTTATTTTTGCCAGACTGTCCTTGGCTTGATTTAGCTCTGACATCTGAGACTCCAAGACTTGAATTTCATTCCTCAGCTTTTGCATGTCAAGGCTTTCAGCCTGCTCTGTTGTTGGTGCTGAGGTGGATGGTGCTTCCTGTTGTATCTGCTGGATGGGAGGGGCAGTGGTTTGAGTGATTTCCTCAAGATTTGTTGTTTCTAGAGATGGTTGTGAGGTTTGTCCTGCCTCCTTTTGCTGTAATGCTGCCTGCAGGGTAGCCTTTGATTCCTGCAGCTTCTCTTGGGTGTGGATGAGCTCTTTATATAATGTCATCAGCATAGCAGCTGTATCCTTATCTTGCCTGAGCTGGGCAATCTCTTATGTTTGAGGATGAAGAGTTGCTGGGATCTTCAACATTTTTCTCAATGCTGCCATATCAGCATCCCTCAGCTTTAGAATCTCTTGTACTGCCTTGACATCTTTAGGATCATGTCCAAGCTCTATTATGATTTCCTCTAGAGCTTTGATCCTATTGTCTTTAGCTTGAGAGGAAGCCCTTTCCAGCTCAAGTTGTGCAATGGTGTTATTCAGGCTATTTTGCAGCCTATAGTTCACCAAGGTTTTATCTGCCAATGTGGCATACACCATCTCACCCATTTGTTTGTGCAATTCTATTTGATCCATTGGGTGGATGTCTTTGGATAGGACCTCCAGGTTGGTCCTGATATAATCTGCAGCAGGCTATGGTTGCTGCACTGCTGGTGTAAAATGGCTCATAATCATTTTACCCTCATGTGCATCATATGCAGACATGAGTCATTGCTGGTCTGTGGGGGCCATCTTCAATAGGTGATTATATAATTGTAGCCTTAAAGGTTCATTTCTGCTTTTGATGTCCTTAAATTGCTGCTTAATGCTTTTCTCACCTTCCCTCCTTTGACCTGAGGAGCTAACTTCTCCTCCTGCTGCCCTATCTTTCTCTTGTTGGAAGGAGCTGGCTGAGGCCTCCATGCTAGGTAGGCCTGTACCTGAAGTCTGCCCCATTGGCATTTCTTCTTTAGAGAAAGGATTTAGCCTTTTCCTCTTCTCCCCTTGAGTTGGTGAGGCAGTAAGGGGAGTCTGTCTCTCCCTTTTTCTGTTTACATCCTCCCTTTGAGGGGTTTGGAGGACAGAAGAGTCAATCCTTGAAACTTGCCTCGGAGGTGCCATTTGTGTTGGCTGCTGTTGTGTGGCCATTGGGGCCTCTGCTGTCTATTCCCCCTGCCTTGGCTGCTCCTTTTGCTACTGTCGTACCTGTTGGGGTGGCTGAACCTGTGCCTGCTGTACCTATTGCTCTTCCATCTCTTTCTCCTTGCCTTTGCTCTGAACTTTGTTTGTAGTTTGGACTGCCTCTTGATGTGCTGTAGAGGATGAGGAAGCTGCTCCTGCTTGAGGCCTTGGCAGAGAGAATACCTGTGAAGGAAGTTCCAAGTCAGCCAATTTCAGAAGATGTCTTCTAGCTCTCTCATTCAGTTCTTCTTGTGTGACCGGTTCCTCCAGTGTGCCCCTTTTCCATTTTGGTTGGTTGGAATATTTTTCAATGTGGGGCAAACTTACATGGTCATAACTAGAGAGCTTATATTTGAGCCTTCTGAATGATATGGAGTGATTAGGGTCATAGGGTTTCCAGAGGAAACTGGTCTTCAGGCCAAGGCCTTCTAGTTTTCTATCAGCCTCTTTCCAGCCTTCCCTCTTGTTCAGAACAAGGTGACCCAATTGATTTTTGACTTTCAGCTATGCCTTCTTGCCCTTGCCTGCGAAGTGTACCATATCAGCATTCCCAAATTGTCTGAAGTACTCAAGGGCAAATAGTCTCATGGGCACATACTTGGGCAATCTGTATGGGGGCAACTCACACCCATATATTTTGATTACGGTGTAGTTTTGGTAAAAGTACCAATCCCCAATGCTGTACACTTTGGATAACTGTAGGATTCTCTGCATCTCATCAGTCAGTCTTGGAGGAGGCGACCTTAGGAACAAGGACATGGTTGGGTGAATGAAGAGGTCTATAAATTCATAGTAAGTGTATGGAGAGTAGGTTGTGCAATGAAACACTGAGGTCCAGTACACTACTGACCTTGGATTGCCTTGTGCATCCGTTCTCTTGACAATGAAGGAGAACTTTTCATGTTGATAATATAGAATCAGGTGGTAGATGTAGGAGGTGTATATGAACACCTTCTCTCTTGACAGGTTCAAAAACTGCTCATGCATCTTATCTGATATGTATGTGGCATAATCATAATAGATTGGACTCTTGCCAGGGGAAAACATAGTCATCATCACTAGTACAGTTTCGTCAATAAATTCAATTGATTTGTACCCCAAGATGGAACTAATCATATCTGCAAGATCTATACCCAGTTGATTTAGGTAACCATCAAAAATAGGAGGGTACAACACAATGTCAGAGTTTTTAATAAACAATTGGTTGAGCTTTATGATTTGTGCATCTGTCAGCATCTTAGCTCCTTGGTTTATCAAATCCAATAGAGACAAGGGGACCAATTTCTTCTGAGTCTTGAACTGTAGCATCTCTCTAATGGCCTCAGGGGTCATGTAGAATTGAACTGAGCCTGAAGGGTCAAGCACAGCTCTTTGAATGGGGTCATAGCAAACAGCACACAGATGAATCAGGTCAGGGAATTGGTTGACCAGAGGGAGCCTGAAAATTGGGAGGAAGGAGTCCCAAATGCCTAATATGTCTGTCCCATCCACATGTTTGGTCTTAAGCTCATTCAGCAGGTGGAGGTGGAACTTGCTGTGTGATGAGGAGTCCTCTGAGATTTGGTAGTCCAAGTATGCCAAATCCTGCCACTCTAGCTCTCTCTGAGGGGCATTCAAAGGGGCAACATTGAGGGCCACAGGTGCAACTGGAGTCTCCATGACTACTTGGGTTCTGTTTTGTATATGGGCTTCTGTTTCTTCGACTGAAAAATAGGAAAGAATGGTGTCTGAGTGAAGAGGTAATTGAGAAATGAAGGGTAACAGGGTGAGTTTACAGCAATTGGAATACTGTTTCAGTCATTTTGGAAGGCAAATTTCTGTCGTTAACTGACCTTCCTCAACAATTGAATGTAGGTTCTGGGTTTCAGTTCACGACTGCACGAACGAAAAATGCAGGTTTTCAATTAAAGTTTGGTTCCAACAAGCTCGGCTGATGAATTTCGACCGCTAAAATTTCAAGTGGGGGCTGAGTGCAGAGATTTCTCCAGTGAATTATGCGTTTATAGTGCTATAAGTGAGTTTTTTGCTATTACAGACAAAAACCAGGCTTAGAGAGAAGTTGCAGGGAGAAATACCTGGTGAATCGATGGGCCGGGTCACCAATGCAGGTGGGTAGACGCGCTGAAGGTCTTCTGGTCGATTTTGAACAAGCTGGTGCAATTGGTCGTAAAACGCATGCAGAGGGCGCAAGAATAGTTTTTTGCAAAAGTGGAAAAAATAACGCGAAAATTGACAAAATATGACTTTTTTGGGTTATTCGCGCCTTTTTTAGCTGATGTCAGCATGACGTCACCAGGTGGGTCAGTGTTGGATGACGTTAGCATGATGTCATCAGGTGACGTGGCGGCTTATGACTGGTCCACGAGGGTGGTGACGTGGCAGATAGGTGGAGTAATGG
>APFE030055065.1:62506-107575 GCA_000404065.3 Pinus taeda | reverse complement strand
ATTTGAGTTTTTTTGGTATTGTTTGTTTTATTGTTTTGTTTTGTTTTGTTTTTACGAACATGAAAATCACAAACATTTAAAAAAAATATCCACACTTAATACATTACAAAATTTAAAGTGTAAAAATAATCCCTCTAAACAAAAAGGGTTGATGCTGCATCAACCCTTTTCAAAATCAAGATGAAAATCACTAAAATTTTAAAAAGATGTTCATACTTGCTACGTAACAAAAATTAAAGTGTCAAAAATAAACTCTTTAAAAAAATGTGTTGATGCTACATCAACACTTTTCAAAATCAAGTGAAGATCTAAGGTTTAAAAAAAAATGTTCATACCTGATACATAAGAAAATTTAAAGTGCTAAAAATATGCTTAAAAAAAGTGTATTTTGGCAATCACCACTTTTCAAAATCGGGTAAGTTTTTGCTACCTCAAAAAAATGGATACCAGTTCATTTTTTCATTTGATCAGTAACTTTGTTATGTGTTCTCTGTCTCTCAACTCACTCAACTCCCTACCCATCTGTAGGAGTTTTTCTTCCATATGGCCCATATCTTCTACTTTCTTGGAATTAGCAATTTGTATCCAATGATGTGTCCTTCCTCTTTCTTTCTCAAGCTCAAAGAAGAGAGGGATTGCAAATTTATGTGGTATTACTCTGCCTCCCTTAATGAACTTGTAGTAAGAACTCAGATCTGGTAGTGGGCTAGGCTCCTACAACTCTGGAAATTCCCCTCAAATGTTTTTGGAGAAGCTACCCCCTCCCGCACCTATGGTGTTGCTTCCTTGCCTTCCATCTACCCCTGTTGTTCTTCCTGTATCTTTTTTTGTGTTTCCTAAAGCACTGTTTGAGGATCTTGTAGCAGGATTTTTCCTTTCTGTAAGAGGGTCATAGGTGCCTTGGTTTGCTTTGATGATGCTAACCTAGTGACATGCCTTCTAACATAGTTTATGGGAGCCTTTGGGGTTGCTTGTTGTGATGTGCCTCGTCACTCCCCATCCCCAAGGAAACTAGCTCTTCCTGCTTGCTTCGTGACTCTTCAATTACGATGGGAGTTATTGTAGGTGTTTGTGACATACCCTGCTTGATCCTAGTGCTTCTTCTTGTCTAAAAATAGAGGGGAGTCTACCTTTGTCTTTCTCCCTTGGACTTGATGGGTGTGCTTAAGGCATCCAAGGCAACAACTGCCTCCTTTTTAATGTGCTTAGGAGACAATCTTGGAGATTTCTCCCCTTCTCTGCTATGTTCCTCAGGGTTGGTATTTGCCTTCTACTCCTCCTCTTCTTCTTTTTATTCTTCCTTTTATTCTTCCTCTCCTTCTTCTTATTCTTTTTCTGTTCTTGTCTCCTCTTCTTTTTATGCTTCTTATTCTTCCTCTTCTCTTACCTCCTCTTCATCACTAGAGGTTGGGGTCCCACCATATTCAAGGGCTTGAATTTCAAGGACAAGCTCTCTGTCCATGGCTCTAAATGTGGACCAGAGAATATGAATTCTCATTTGGTTCAAGGCATCCTCCAGTATCAGTTTAATGAGTCCATGATGTGCCAATTGCTGGTGTTTCCCTTCTTGTACCTTCTAGCTCATGTCTATCATTGACTGCAACAAGAAATAAGGCACATTGAGCCTTTGGTTTATGGGTAAATCTTCTCCAAATCGAAACTCATGGAGGAGTCTGAATTATTAGCCATAGACTACATTGAGCCTCCCTTCACAAGAAATGTATTTGAGAATGTTGTAGCTCACCCCATACCAAGGATAGGGAAGGCTCTCCCTCCTGACCCCATTTTTGTCCTCAGTGGACTCTTCATAATCTAGGAAGAAGTTTTTCTTATCAAAGGTGATGCTAGCCTTGTCCTCCCTTCTCCATTTCACCCCTTGAGGAAGTGTGGTTACTCCGTTGATCACTTCAGGGTTGATTCTAATTGACAACCCTCTCACCACAATAGTAGCACTTGTTCTTGCCTAAGGGTTGAGTGCCATGGAAAACTCATGGACTATGTCATTATCGTACCCCTGAGCAACTCAAAGAATCCCAACCAGTGATGCCTCCTAAAGATATCTACCACATGGGGATGTAGTTGAACCTTGGATGTATGTATGGGTTCTCTTCTATTGAATCCCCCTCCCATTTCTATTCTTTGGTTAGCTAAATGCAAGAAGTCTTGTAAGCTAGATTCAATACGAGTTGAGGCTGGCTAAGAGTTGAAAGTATTTTTAGGAGATGGATGCAATTTATACCCTTTTCTATATCACACAATTCTCTTAAATTCCCATAAATTCTATCTAAATCTCAAGCCCACTGCAATTATTAGGAGAAAATAGAGTCTTTTTGTCTTTCCCTTTTTTTAGTTATCAAACCATGAAAACAAGAGAGATGGGCCACTTACTTTTCATTGCGATGCTTGGGATGATGAGAATTGTTGAACAATTTGACCCTAGGAATCCCCTTGCAAGCTTCTTTTGGAATTCTAGTGTTTCATGTAGTTTTCTGAGTTTCCTCTAGCTTCTTGTAGCTCTGCTTCCTATAGGGTGGCTAAAATAGGATTTGCTTCTTAAATGGATTTCCAAGGTGGTCTCGGTCTCTCTGATCTCGAAATGAACAATTGGTGAATGAAAGTTTGGAATTTTTTTATTTCTGGTTGATTTTTGGAGCTCTGTGTTGGTTGGCAGTGGCACAATATTTCCTCATTGGGACTGTTGGCCCACCATTGGTGATCATGCACTCTCCCTTGTAATCATCCCCCACTCTTAGATAATTGAACTGACCACCTTTTTTACTGATGCTCATTGATTTGACACTCCAATGTGGCATGCTAAATGGGAGTTCACTTTTTGATCTCAAGCTGAGGGTGGCCAAGTTAACTGGGCACTTGTGCCTACCTTTTTTGATCGATGCATGCTAGAAGATGGCTTGTTGTGCTGCTTGCTCAGGTAAGTGTTCCTCTTTGGTCTTTTTTATTTTTATTTTTTATTTCCTCCTGCTTATATAGCTTTTTTCTTGTTGTTTCATGTGTATAGGTACTTGGTATATCCTTGCTTCTCCTACTATTGTGGAGATCTGGTGAGGAGAAATAAGGTCTTCAGAGATGTTGGAGCTCCCTTTTCCTTTGGTTATGAAGAAGAATGCAGGCTTAGGCTGGTTGCAGTGATGACACAGGTTGTTATAGGAGATCTTGTAGTTGCTATAGGAAACCCTGTAGCCGCATTTTATTCATTATTTATTGATGTTTTTCTAGAGGGGGGGATGGGTAGTGGTGTAGGGGTTGATGATGGCGATGAAGGCTCAAATGGAATGGTGGATGGTTGAGGCCAGTGAGGACATGTCCTCTTGACTTCCTTTTTTTTAATTTTTTTTACATTTTCCTGTGTTTTTTTCTTTATGGACACAAAGGTAGGTATGGATATGAATTGATTTTGGGTGAGAGATGATGAGGTGTAGGGTACCAAATTAACCTAGAATAGGCTTGCATAGTTGTTTTCCTATCGGGATCCATTTCCTGTAGCATTTCAAGACATCCTAGAGTGCTACAAGATCTTCCTGTAATAGCTACAAAACATCCTATAGCAGGCTGGAAAATGATCAAAAAATGATTTTTGATGCCTGAAAGTGGAAATGAGTGATGGGGACATGGTAGGAATGAATGAGATGAAGTGGATGGAGGAAGAAGTGAGGTGATACTTAGTTTGTTGTCCCTATAATTTTGAGTCCTTTATTACCTTCAAAAACCTGCAAAATGATAGAATTTATTAGTGGGCAGGTATGAGGTCCGTGCCATGCATTTTTGGTTTTTTTTTTTCTCCTCTTTTTTTTTGAAAGACACACATGTTGCCCCAAAGGAGGTTTCCAGCCTGTCTACCCACCCTAGGTGCTGCAAAGGAGGTTTTCACCCAGGGATCTTTTTATTTTCCTTTTTTCTCTCCTCGACTACCTCAAGGAGGTTTTCAACCCAAGAGTTGGCCTCAGATGACTCATAGAGGTTTTCACCTAGGCCCCTTATTGTTTTTTTTTTCAAAAATAAAAACTATCTTCAAGAATTGTGTGATCTGGAAGCTAAGACACTTCCAATCACACTTATTTCCTTACTGCTTGTACAGATGAACTCTTCCCTTGACAAAGGTATTGTATAGGCTTCAATCTGTATCCATTGACAAGAAAGTGGATACATTCCTCATCAATGGTCCTGATTTGAATAACCCCATTGTCATGAAATGTAGAAATTTTGACTGTAGATTAACATGATAATGCAATATAACTAAAGAAAAATACTTTAATCTACTTCTACAATCAAACTTGCGGAAGCTTAATAGATTTGAGGAAGATCAAGCAGAACACATATAACCAGAAGTAGAATCAATGCACATGAAACACAGAAAAATACTTTGGGGAAAGCCTCAGCTAAAGACCCCGCTATCTATATTATCATGCAAGGTGGAAATACATCAAGATTACAAAAAACTTTAGCTCTCACAGCTAGCCAGCTCTCAGTAAAATCCTCCTGGATGCTCACAGGGAAATAAGGATTCTCACAAACCTTCTCCTCTGCCCTCCAAGCCTCCTATTTCCTTGTGCAGTTTTCCCTGGGTGATCCATCTATTACCCAGAGTAACACTGATCTCACACACTGTCAGAACTTCACAATCCTTAAGGAACCTTATTCCTTCTGCATGGATGAGTTTCCTTATAGGAAAAATCATGCAACTGATAGTACAATGTCCCTATCTTTAATCTCAACTGGGTTTTTCTCTGAATAGACATGCATGAGTTATTTATGAGAGAATCCTTAGTTATCTGGAGTACACTAGTTAGATGCATGCATGCATTAACTTGCTGAACTCACAATTAGTTCCTCAAACTGTTTGGAACTAATTTAACAGGACATAACTTAGTTAATTGAGCTAACTAATTACAACTCAAATACAACTCATCCTTATATCCTTAATTAAGGGATAATATCCTTAATTTAAGGGATAATTCAAGTAGCTGGTGAGACTAAATTCAAATTTTAATTCAAGGACAAATTAAAGTTGGAATATTCTGAATACTATTTCTAGCATTTCTTATTGCTATTTTCAACACCCCCTCTCAACAAGAAATGAATTCAATTCGACCCCAATCCTGAACCTTTGGAATGCTCTACATGCAACACTTCTCTCTAGTGTTGTTGCTCCAGCAACTCAAGGAATAAAAAAAAAACATCCAACCTGAATCAGTGTGATGCATCTATTATCAAAGTCTCTAACTGCTATTGCCTTTGTCAATTGAAAATATCTGACTCCATCAATCCCACTGATTCCTCCTGCTACTATGTACTTTGCGCTCCCATAGCAAGGTACGATCCATGAGATAAAACCTCTTAATGAACCTTGCCCAATTTCAGCCTTCTTGAGACTATCACTTCACATCACCCCACCTCACACCTGGAGGTATGGCTACATGTGATCCCTTAGCCCACTTGGCTCAAAATTTCCCCCTACTGGAGGTCTCAGCATGAGTGGATGCCTCCACTCGGTCTCCTCTCAGCTTCTCCAATTGTGGCTCCTCCACAATTGTCTAAGACTTCTTCTGGGACTGCAGGTTGAGAGGTAATTTACTCTCCCTCTAAACCACCAAGTCTCTAAACTTTTCCTTGCTCCTCAAGGCATTGCACGCATCTGGAACCTCAAGAGCATATAGGTTCTGTACCCATGAACCAATCTATTTCACCTATCCCATGGTGATGTGTCTAAGGAAAATATTTCCCTTACTGAAGACAACATTGTAGCCTTTGTCTTCCAACATCACGATCGATACTAAATTCTTCTTCAGTCCAGGCACATACTTCACATCTGTCAAGGTGATAAGAGCTCCATGCTCCCTCTTAAAAGCAACCATGCCCACTCTTGAAACACTATACCTTTCATCATCACCCATCTCTATGCACATCTTGAGGTATTTCTCCTCCAAGGTACTAGATAAACTTTTATCATCAGTCATGTGGAATGAGGCTCCACTGTTAAGAAACCAACCACAACCCATCATCGATGACACCATGCATGTGATGAGGGTGAAGTCCATCTTGAACTGAGAGGCTATTGCCTCACTTTCCAATCCTTCTGAGGATCCCTTCTTGGACATCTTCGATGGGCAATTAGTCGCATAATGACCCATCTCTAGACAATTAAAGCATCTCACTTTAGACTTGTCAACCTTCTTCCCTCCATGAGAATAATTTGATTTGGAATGGGATGCCTTCCCCTTTCCTTTCCTTGCCTTACTTGCTAAGGCCAGATTTTCTTCATTATGCTTGGATGAAGAACCATCTCATGTGCTCCTCCTGATCTCCTCCTACATGAGATCTGACCATAGTCGTTCCCAATCCGGAAGTTTCTCCCTTCCATTCATAGAGTCCTGGTAGCTATGCCAGCTCTTTGGAAGGCCATGAAGAGCAAGGCTCACCATATCAACATCTGCAATAGTTATTCCAACACTTACAAACTCATCTCCACAAGTGGTGAGCTTGTTCAGATATGTGGAAATAGTATCACCATTCTCCATCTTGATTCTTCGAAGCTTGTCCTTGAGCACCAATTTCCTCTGGTCACTACTATTCTGGTAGAAGTCCTTCAATGTCTTCCACATTGAATATGGAGTATCCTTCCCATGGAGACTCGAGACAATATCGTCTCGAACTCCCTCAAGGATGATCCGTCTCACCCTCACCACACACTTCTTCCATTCAGCCAACTCTTGTGCATTAGTTGAACTTGGCTTTAGGGTTTCTTGATCAATGAAATCCTTCAAGGCGTTGTATTCTAATACAACTTCCATGCGATATTTCCATGCTATGTAATTCAAGCTACCATCCAAGGAATAATTGAGTCTCAAGCCATAGAATTCCATTGACCAACCTTGAAGTATGAGATGAATTCGATTTGCACCTACAACCCTAAACTTCAAACTTCGAATTCTCTTCTCAGTATACTGTCCATAGCTCTTGATCACCTTTGCTTTGATACCATGTAGAAATTTTGAATGTATATTAACTTGATAAAGAAATATAACTAAAGAAAAATACTTTAATCTACTTCTACAATCAAACTTGTGGAAGCTTAATAGATTTGAGCAAGATCAAGCATAACACATATAACCAGAAGCAGAATCAATGCACATGAAACACAAAATAATACTCCAGGGAAAGCCTCAACTAAAAACCCCGCTATCTGTATTATAATACAAGGTGGAAATACATCAATATTACACAAAGCTTTAGCTCTCACAGCTATCCAGCTCTCAGTACAATACTCCTGGATGCTCACAGGAAAACAAGGCTTCTCACAAACTTTCTCCTCTGCCCTCCAAGCCTCCTATTTTCTTGCGCAATTTTCCCTAGGTGATCTAGCTGTTACCCAATGTAACACTGATCTCACACACTACTCCAACACACTATCATAATTGTGCAATCCTCAAGGAACCTTATTCCTTCTGCATGGATGAGTTTCCTTTATAGGAAAACTCATGCAACTGATAGTACAATGTCCATGTCTTTAATCTCAAATGGGTCTTTCTCTGAATAGA
Organism: Pinus taeda; assembly: GCA_000404065.3. Taxonomy (NCBI): domain Eukaryota; kingdom Viridiplantae; phylum Streptophyta; class Pinopsida; order Pinales; family Pinaceae; genus Pinus; species Pinus taeda. Next base: position 100,019 of record APFE030055065.1, on the reverse strand, counting down.
CATCTATGAGTTATTTATGAGAGAATACTTAGTTATCTGGAGTACACTAGTTTGATGCATGCATGCATTAACTGATTGAACTCACAATTAGTTCCTCAAACTGTTTGGAACTAATTTAACTAGACATAACTCAATTAACTGAGCTAACTAATTACAACTCAAATACAACTCATCCTTATCTCATTAATTAAGGGATAATCTCCTTAATTTAAGGGATAACTGTTGCATGACTTCACAAAGACTTCTAGCTTGAATTTCTCCAACTAATTAATCCAAGATGACTTAATTAATTATTTTTTCAAGTAGCTGGTGATACTAAATTCGAATTTTAATTCAAGGACAAATTAAAATTGGAATATTCTGAATGCTATTTTTAGCATTTCTTGTTGCTATTTTCAACATGAAACTTCTCTATTAGATATGGGCCCAACCACCTGGTCATCAATATTCCTTTGAAATCCTTGAACCTGGAGTCATATAGCAAAGCCCAATCCCCTTCTTGAAAAACCTTGTCCTTGATGTTCTTTTCATGTCAAACATGCCTTTATACTTGAATAACTTCACTGTATAAGAAGGCCTGCATCCTAAATTCATCCAAACCATTGAGTTGGAGCATCCTCTCATGTTGTGCCTTTGTAACATCCAAATCCAATTGTGATGCCATTCTCAAAGTATTGTATTCAAACTCAATGGAGAGAAAATATTTCTTTCCATAGACCAAGTCATAAGGGGTGAAGCCAATGGTTGTCTTCCAAGTTGTATTATAGGCCCAAGGGGCCTCCATAAGTCTGTCAACCCAATATTTTATGTTGTTGCTCACAACCTTGGTGAGGATGCCTTCCATTGCTCTCTTAGTGACCTATACTTTTCCATTGGCCTGAGGATGATAGGTAGTTGATTTCTTTTGTTTGATCTTATGCTACCTCAATAAATTCTCAATGAGGTGTGATGTGAATTGAGCTCCCTAATTGGTGACTAGTTCTCTAGGGTACCCAAACTTGTAGAATACATTCTCCCTTAGGAACTCAACCACTTTCTCTTTTGTTGCTACCTTTACAACCTTGGTCTCAACCCACTTTGTCAAATAATCAGTGCATACAATTATGCACTTTTTCTTCCTTGATGGTGGATCAATGGGACCAATGAAATCCATGCCCCAGTTGTCAAATGGATCTAAATCCACTTGAGGCTACAAGGGGATTTCATCCTTGGGAGTAGGTTCCCCATTTGCTAGCACTGATCACATCTACTGGTGTATCTTCTTGCATCTTGGTGAAGAGTGGGCCAGTAGTAGCTAACTTGTAGTACCTTGAAGGATGTCCTCTTGGCTACAAAGTGGCCTCCACAAGGCCCATCACAACATGCCAAAAGGATTTCAAAGACTTCCTCCTCCCTGACACATATCCTCAAAATTTGATCTAGGCCTAGCCTGAAGAGATTTCCTCTAATCAAATCGTGCTCTTGTACAGAGTTTGTGGCCATGCGAAGTTCCGATCTAGCCAGATCATTAACACAACCATTACAATGTTTCTTGTAGTTAGTGCATGCATTACTACAAGATGTCCTAGTTCTCATCTAAAGGTGTTTTTAAGGTTTCATAGGTGTCCAAATGGTGGAAAAAGGTAGCAGAAGGTTGGAAAAGGATGTGGAATACCTTGCCAAATTGAAAAATATTCAAGAACCCACCTTGAATAAGGAAAATAAGGTAGTTTCATGGTCTCAAGAAACACTGTGAATTTGTTTTTGATGTGTATATTATCAGATGAGTTGGACAAAGGAGCCATATCAATGTATTCAGATGCAATAGAGGCAAGAGTTCACTTTCAGGAGGATGCCATAATTGAGCACACAGACACCATCATGAACGACCAAGCTTGACATTTGTATGCCACTGTCGATCATCGCAAGGATGTCAAAGAGTTGGTGTTACCACAACTATCCGAGTGTTAGTGATAGATTGCATGGCTTAATCAAGCCCATTTTGTCTTAGATGGGTACACATGCAGATTGGATGTAACATCTTGTCAAGTGGAAGTTCAAGTGTCGATAGTTGAATGTAACAATCATAGAGTAGTTTAAGAGTCATGAGGGTAGGAAAACAGTCACAAAGGGGAATGTCAAGGGTCACCCCACCCTTTGCTATATATAGTACCTCATAACTCATTATAGAGGCTTCTGGTTAGCCAAGCTTCCTATAGGAGTATCTTAGAGAAACATTGGAGGGTATTGCAACGAGCCTTGGCTTCTCCATAATGCAGAACTAGTATATCTCTTTAAGGGAGTAGGTAGCAGTGACTGTAACGTTCTGCTATCAGAACTAGTGGTTGGTCATGGTTGTACTGTATGATTGGAACTTTCACTTCTTAATATAACAGAGCCAACACGTTTCATGCATATGTTGTTATTGTATTTCAACTATCTTGTTTACTATAATGATATATGTATATGTTTTCTTACACATTCATGTATGGACTCTTTTTCTATAAGTGTGTGTGAATATTACTAAGATGTGTTGTTGTTTCAACCATCACTTTGGATTGTTAGCTTACTTGCTTTCCAGTATGTGATGCATCTTCGTTCGTGTGTTTCCTTCCAAGCCATGTGCTTCCATAGGTTTCCAAGGGGTGCACTCACTTCACTATCCATGTGTTAGAACTGTTCATGCATCTTCCTTGGCTTGCTATGCATGTCACACCCTTGATAGCAACAAGTACATCTTACTTGCCTCTGCACGCAACGACCCATTGCTAGGACTCCTACACCAAACGGGATGAGGTCTAGTTGGGACTTCTTACTAGGGCAATACCCTAACATGTTGGCGGGTCCAACATGTCAACATTTTGGTGCTAGAACGAGGGCCAGATGAAAAGATGAGTCCTCACAATCTGTTTTGAATCTTTGCATACCTATCATGACTAACTACAAAGTTTCTCTTCCGTAGTGTATGTCTTATGGAAACAACTTCGAAATCTCAGAAAAGGTCTGGGATAACTCGTCACATAAAACATACGATGGTGGAGGCTACGTATCCTTGGTTAGACACATAGTTGGCATTGTAAGCTCATGCGAAATACATGGAATCTTTGAAGAATACATGACCTGTGCATTGTTTGTCTACACGCTCCGAGGTCACCGAATGCACTGATGTGCCACGTTGTCTGAAAAATTTATTCATTCTCTTTCTCATCTGGTCACAAAGATAAACCATGCTTTCAATCACTTTAACTGTCAAGCACTCAACAAAGAAATTTTGGAATTACAAAAAGCACCCGATGAACCGTTGAATAGTTTCGCACACACTTTTTTAATATTGCATACTAGTTTCCCGAAGATGAAATTGATTGGAAATTTCTCGATGGAAGATTTGAGTATCTTCTTCACATATCCAAAAATATGAAATTACTGAAATTATCCGAACTATGCTCAACACACTTCAATGATGGAGCTACGCAATCATAGGCAGGCACAATTGCTATCACAAGTGTTTGTCTACCTTCACCTCATCAAACAACTCCACCACTGCAGAGTGATGTGGGAGATCATACACACATATCTGTTGAACTCTCGAATCCTCCCACCTCACCTTCTCTTGATATTTGCACAAATTTGACTTGCAAGCCTATTGGTTGTCACGTGGATTCGTTCCCTCAACCTCCATCCTCGCGTTCTATTGATCCTCTCGATTGTACTGTCTTGTGCTCTTCCGATCCGAACTCCACACTTTTTGCGAATGAGAATAAAGTTCTTGATAGACTTAGTTTTATGTAGCCAACCTACGCCATCATTCATGATGAGTGTGTGGGGGTATATAAAGAAGAACCCACGGTGAAGGATGACTCCCTTCCATCCGCACCTCACTCACTCAATCTTGATATCCCTTGTGATTCTACCATTGTTGATTTCCCCTGTGAAAACTCATTTTTGGATGTTTCTACTTCCGATCATTCACAGGACACAGCTGATGTCAGTATTTCATTACATTATGGAGAGGACACATCTTCCTCTGAAAATCTATCCAATCTTTCATCTGTCATTTCTGAAAACACAGAGGGTGAACATCCTTGCTTCTCATCTACCCTATGCACAATTCATCAAATCATGAGGACACATACGAACATCTCGAATTTTCTGATCTTGGTTGTCATGATCTCTCTACTTCTTCATCTAATCATGATGTTGATTCAATCATTGTTAATCTGCCTAATACATTGGTCTATGGTGATCTATCTGTCGACAAAGTCAAAACCCCACAGACTGTCAAGGCACTTCAGCCCGAGTTGATGGTTATTCAGGTCCTCGCTATCCTGAGGTTGGTTTCACTTCGGATCATGAAGTTGTTGAAACACTCAAGGCTCCTCTTCGCTCTCTACTTTACATTTAAGATCAAATAAACACCCAAATTTTGCTTCCTCCACTCGAACTACACGATCCCATCGCTCTTACATTGGAGGAATCTTACATAGCAAGCAAACTTGCGCAATGTAAATGGTCTACCTTTCTCGCGTTTTCTTGCATGTCACAGTCAAGAGAATGCATACACTTAACATTTGCACACATGGTAGAACATCACCATGGCAAGTCCATAGAGTGAATGTCATGCACTTTCACTCAATTATGTTTGTTGGGAACGGGTCCCCTAAGGGTCAATTTTTGGGTTAAAAACCCAAGTTTTGGGGTAGAAGCCCCAAAGTTTGTATAAAGAAATGTAAAGTCTCTGCATTTTGTGGTTGTAGAGCGTGAAGATATCTAAAGTCAAAAAGGGTTTTCCTCCCTTAGTCTAGATAGGTTGTTTCGTTTTTAGAGATCCGCCCTTGGTCCACGACCATGGGATTGTATAAAAGGAGGTCTTAGAGGAGTCTAACAGAGTTAGAAAGTGAAGTAGAAGTACTTGATGATTCTGTAAAGGGCTAAAAGTGAGAGTCTTAGTGTAGGAAGAGGCTTTGCAGTTGAGTGCACAGAGGCCTAGGGTAGAAGTCCCGAGCTGAGTGCGCGGACCCCTACAGTTGTGTGTGCAGGGCAAATAGAGTCTGTATTGAGAATCAGAATCATCAATAAAGAGAAGTGTTTTGAAATTATTGTGTACTTTCCATCTATGTGTGCATTGTTTTACTTCTACTATGAATGTTGAGATTATGCTATGTTGAATACTAGGGTTATGAATTAATGCTATATTGATGCGCGAATCTATGTATTTCACTTTGTCGTATGAACACAAGTAAGAATACATGTTTACACGAAGATAATTGTAATACATGTTAAATTTAACCAATAATTAAGCTAATCTGAGTAGACCTAGAAGTAAGGATAATTACAGAGGTGCGTAAGCACCTGATCTATCTATTTAGGGTCTGCGAAGGGCGATCAGAGACTTTCATGGAGGCTCCAAGGACGAATAAGAGAAGTACATTGATAATCCCTAAAGGGCTTATCGATTTGTGTGAAGGCAGAGTGAAGGTCTAAAAAATGACATCACAACCATCTTAGGGTGCGAAAACTTAGTTCCTGCATCCCCCCATACTGCTTCAAGTGAGACTTCACTCCACACTCTGCGGATTGATGTTGAAAGGGCCAGTAGTGTAGGGATTTTCTTGGCTGCTTAACACTGAACCTGGGTCAAGGCTCATCAAGCCAAGAAATGGTTCCATTGTTGGGACCAGTATCTACATAACAATATGTGGGATGTCGCATCATTGGAATCCAGCTAAGAAAGAGATCAAAGGCTGGTTGGATAGAAAGATCCATGAATTCGCAGTGCAAGAGAACAAGAATCCACGATTAAAAAAGGAACAGTGGTTGGAGAGATATCTGTACACACATATGCACAAAATATTCTTATGTTCCTTCCCGGTTGAGTTATATGAGTGGATCGCGAAGTTGGTAGATGGCCAAGGGAGGTGGAGGCTTGATAATCCGATTGTTTGGACACCGGAGTTAGTATGGAGATTGGAAGCCTCTGAATATAAGATGCTTGCAGCAGGTATTATTGAACCAGTTGAAGAATCTGATTGGGTAAGCCCAATAGTGGTTCAGGAAAAGAAACAGAAAGAAGAAATAAGGATATGCATGGATCTCTCGAAATTGAATGACGCTTGCATGCATGATCCTTTCCTAACCATGTTCACTAACGAGGTCTTGGATAATGTGGGAGGCCAAGAAGCATACTCTTTCGCTAATGGGTTCTTTGGGTACCATTAGATTAAAATCACTCTTGAGGATAGAAGCATGACAACCTTCGTGACTGAATGGGGATCTTTTCAGTACACCGTAATTCCTTTTGGGTTGAAGAATGTGCCAATGATCTTTTTGCGCATAGTTATTATGGCATTCAAAGACTTCATTCATAAATTTTTGGAGGTATACTTTGATGATTGGACAATGTTTGGATTGGTCAAGCACCATGTGGTGAGTCTGCACCTGATGCTAGATACATGTGGGAGATACCAGATCATGCTCAATCTGAAGAAGTGTCTGTTTTGTGTCCCTTTTGGGATCCTGCTGGGCCATGTGGTATGCAAACACGGATTGATGGTAGATAGCTGTGTGCAACTCTAGGGCCTACTGGATACTATAGGAAGTTCATTAAGAGCTATGCCCAGATCACCACACCTATGGAGAAATTGTTGAAAAAGGATGCTACGTTCTGTTGGAATGATGAATGTCAGAAGAGCTTGGATGTGCTAAAAGAGAAAATGGTCACCGCTCTGATGCTAGTCTTCCCAGACTCGAAGAAGGAATTTCATGTGTACATGGAGGCATCATGTATTGTGCTAGGGGTTGTGCTGGCACAAGCTGATGAGGGAGAACTGGATCACCCTATAGAATTCACAAGTAGGAAGCTGTCTAAAGCAGAGAAAAATTATTCCATGATAGAGCGTGAAGGATTAGCTATGGTGTACGCGCTCCAGAAGTTCAGGCACTATTTGTTGGGCGAACAATTTAAGATGTATACAGATCATTCCGCGTTGAAGTACCTGGTCAACAAGCCTGTGTCGGGGGGGAAAATATGTAGGTGGATGTTGTTGTTCCAGGAGTACGACTTTGAAGTTATTGTGAATTCAGAACAGCTAAACGCGAGACCTCATCATCTGTCACGCATTGAAACAGGAGAGGAACCTACTAATTTGGAGGAAGGACTACCTGACACACAACACTTTGCAGTGTGCATCACGAACAGTCACTTTGAAGATATTATCCACTTCTTGACGACATGATCGACTTTGGAGGGTTATACAAGCCAACAGAAGAATGAACTAGTAATGCGCGTGACAAACTTTTCTATCATTGCAGGGCAGTTGTACAAAATGGGGTCCGATGAAATATTGCGACGTTATGTGCCTAACTTTGAACAGATCAGCATCCTCACTGAGGCTCACAGAGGAGCTGTGAGAGGACATTATGCAGGGAAAGAAACAACGCAGAAGATTCTATGCGCCAGGTTGTGATGGCCAGCCTTACATAAGGATTCGAAAGCATATTGTAGGGCATTGTGACGCATGTCAAAGGACTGGTAGGATGTCACAGAGGGATGAAATACCTCTGATGCCACAGGTAATGTTACAACCATTCAAGAAATGGGTAATTCACTTTGTGGGTCCAATTCAACCTCAAGGAAAGAAGACAGGTGCGCGGTACATCATCACCGTGACTACGCACTTGGCTAGGTGGGTGGAGGCGCAGCCTGTGAAGGACTGTACAAGCGCGACAACATCAAAGTTTATTTTTGAATATGTGTTGACAAGATTTGGCTGTCCAAAGATCTTGATGAGCAATCGTGGTATGCACTTTCTTAACAAAATAATCAACGTGCTATAGACGAATTTCAGGTGTATCATCAGAAAATTACCCCTTACCATCCACAGGCTACTGGGATGGTGGAAGCATTCAATAAGATACTGGAGAGTGGCTAACAAAGGTCTACAATGCTAAGAGAAATGACTGGGATATGAGTGTACCCATGGTGCTATGAGCCTACAGAATGACTTGCAAGAAGCTGACTGGGAAAATGCCTTTCAGACTCGTGTATGGCGTAGAAGCTATGATGCCAATGGAATAGATTGTACCTAGTCTGTGCATAGTGGCACTCACAGGAATGGCAGATCGCAGAGCCCTGGAAGAGAGGCTTGCATAGCTAGCAAAGCTTGAGGAGGACCGATTTCTAGTTGCATTTCATCAACAAGTTCAAAAGGAGTGCGAAAAGGCATGGCATGATCGACACATCAAACTAGCACCTTCAAGGCAAATGATTTGGTATTTTTATATGACAGTAAATTTGATAAATTAAGGAGATTATCGATGGTGGAGTAGTTCAACTGGTTAAATTGAATGGAGAACCCTTCATAGGGAAGGTGAATGGTAGCTGATTGAAGCCATACACTAGTGATCCAGCTAGGTGACTATATGAGGGAAGCACAGTCTTAGCGCTCCAGGCAGCTGAAAGGAAGCACGAGACTATAAACTACACTACATGGGTTAGAGAGTTGTGTGATTGGGGTACTGCACGAAACAAAGATATGTCATAGAGCTCACAGAAGCACGCAAGGAGCTGCGCTACCAAAGGGAAAACTGTGTAGGATAGCCAGAAAGTGACTGTTAAAGTCACTATTCATGATTTGACAATGGAAAAACGGCCAAAGGGAATGGGCATGGGACATTTAAGTTGGAATTTATGGACCAGATCTTTGAAAATTTGCTGCCAATCTAGCATTAATGAATCGATTTTGGGGGGAATGGTTGGGTTTGAATTTGAAAGTGCCTATAAATTACAAGTGGCTACCGAGCGAAATGGATGGAACAATTGGATTTAAAAAACAAATGTCCCAAAAACGCCATTTTTCCTTTCCAAAGCTTTTGTCATTTCCTTTTCCATAATAAACCAATGAGCACCCACCCTAGGATGTATTTCCCAGCATTAAGCTTGGAATAAGTGTCCCATCAACCGTGGTTATTGTTTTTGCCTTTATTAAATTTTATTACATGGAATCTTCACCATGTTTATCACAACAACAGTAGGCCAATCTTGTAACATTGCCCGTGTAGCTCCCACAATAATTTTGTTCTTCCTTTTAGCTACCCCATTCTGCTGTGGGTTATGATGTGTTATTAACTCCCATTGAATGCCTTCTGATGCACATAAGTTCTTGAATTCATTCGACACATATTATCCACCGTTATTGCTTCTGAGAGCTTTTACTTTCCTGCCAATATATTTTTCGACAAGTGCTTCAAATTCACAAAATTTAGCAAACGTATGATGTTTCTTCTGCATGAAGAAAATCAAGTACTTATGAGAAAAATCATAAACAAATATTACATAATACATGTGCATGGCCATGGAGGCTGTCGAGAATGGTCCGCACGCATATCAGTGAAATTTTTCAAGGATCGCTTGTGCTCAACTGTCTTTATCATGAAAGGAAGCTTTGGTGTACTTCCCCAATGTACACCCTTTTCATGGGTCTCTTTTCTCTAGTGTACCCTTGGGAAGTCCTGTAGAAATTTTCTGCATTATATTCAAAGCTCTGTGGTGAAAGTGACTGAATATTCTATACCACAACTCACCGATGTCTCGAATCTGCACCTTCTCTACTTTTGTGCTCAAAGCAACACAATCTTATACATCCAATTTGTATAGGTTATTCACCCAAACCCTGATCCGCTTCACCTTTCTTGAGACTATGTGACAAAGGAAAGCCTTTCCCTTGCTAAATATCACATCGTAGCCATGATCCTCCAACATGGCAACTGAAACCAAATTATTCTTCAAACCTGGAATATACATGACATCTTTTAATGTGAGAGGAGAACCAAACTCCCTCTAAAAGGTAACAATACCAATGTTGGTTGCGCTATACCTCCCATAATCTCCCATCTTGATTTGCATCTGGAGGTCCTTTTCCTCTAAGTCATTGAAGAACTCTTTGTTTCTGGTCATATGGAATGAGGCTCCAATATTTAGGTACCACATACTACCCATCACCGATGTAACCATGCAAGTGATGAGGGTGGAATCTAGCCCAAATTGTGAAGCAAGAGCTTCACCTTCCACTGCTCCTGAGGGAGTATTACCAACCCTCTTATGTGGGCACTTTACGGCATAGTGTCCCAGCTGGTGACAATGAAAACATTTAATCTTCAACATGTCCTTCTTCTTGCCACCCTAAATAGAATCTAATTTGGAATGGGATGAATTCCCCTTCCCTTTCTTTTCCTTTCCAGCTAAGGCACAATTCTCCTCATCATCATTCTTGGATGAGGATCCATCTTTGGTGTTCTGTCGAATCTCTTCTGGTACCAATTTAGACCACAACTTCTCCCACTCTGGTAGCTCCTCCCTCCCATTAAATGAGTCTTGGTAGTTGTTCTAGATTTTAGGAAGGCTTAGAAGTGATAGGCTCACCATATTGTCTTCAGAAACTGTAACACTGAAACTTCCAAGAGCTCATCTCGACATTGGGTGAACTTGGTCAAGTACTTTGGTATTGTGTCATCCTTCTTGATGAGCCTGGTATTGCAACAAGAATGTTGCAACTCCCAAGGCTACCAAATTTAATTATAAACCTAGGGTTCATACAAATTAAAGAGGTATTGACATTATATGTGCAACATACAATGTGTTATTCCTTTTTTGTCATGATGTAATGGAGTATATGTAATGAAATCAAATCCTAAACTAATTGCAGAAAATGAAATGCTCGAATTGGAAACCTTAACCTATTGCAAGAGAGAAAATACAAGGAAATAAACCTATTCTAATTGCATAAATTAAATCTCATGAAGTAAATGTAAATCATTACATTTCAAAGAGTTTAGGCCCATTAATAGAGTTCGTTGGATGTGGAAATCATCATTGTATTATCCATTTCATACATCTGTCCAGTAGCCCAAATCGCTGAAATGTTTTACATGGGTAAAGAAGTAAGTACTAAGTGGTATTTAGTCTTCTCTAATAATTTATTTAGAGCCTAGGGGTCTTGATTCAACCTTATGGGACAATAATCAAGATTCTTGAGTGAATATAGGTAAGTATATACATGTTGGAAGGCTGCTATAGGAGATCGTGTAGTTACAACAGGAAACTGCATATTTACTACAGGAAACTATAATTCACCGAATGACCAAGAAAATCAAATACAAATTGGATGGGGAATTTTTTTTTATTGACTAGGATGTCTTAGGTCTCCACTGCAAGTGGAATCACTCAAAAATACCTTTGTTAAACCATGCTAAAAAATATCAGAAAATTACTAGTCTACAATCTACAAATTTGACAATTAGTGAGCTAGTAAATCTATCTAATGCCTAACCTAATCAAGTGAAAATGAAACGAGGGATTTTTGTTATTAACTATAATGTTTTTTATTTAATTCAAGTGGGATAAACTCGATTGAAGCTCGTTAACATGCTCTAAAAAATAGCATAAATTTAATGTTATTTGCCACAAAGGACTTCCAGAAATCTAGATTTGGGAATAAACAAACTAATCCAAGTAACTCAATTATTACTATGACCTTTCAAAGTTGTTCCAATAATAAAATGATGCTTGTGATCATGAAAAATAACTTATTTCAACCATTTAACCCAATCCTACAACAATAAATCATTAATACTAAATGCAAATATAGAAAAAAAACAAGAACAAGAAATGCATGTGAATAAGAAGTGAAAAGAAGAAAATTAAATGATACAAAAGGGCTTCGAGACTTCTGGGATGACCAAGCCCAAGGAAACTCAGAGTCCTATGGATTAGATCATGGTTTAGATGCTGAACATGGCACCAATATTCATTATTTCCATCAATACAATTACATCCCTGCAAGAAATGATAATGGGGCTGCAAAAATATGAGTTCTCTCCACATGAAGACTAAGAAAAATCAACCCTTAGAGGAAAATTCGACTTGGTACTTATAAAAAATGATTAGGAAGCATTCCCCATGAAAGGAGGAAGCTTTACCCACCAAAATCCCTTAATTAGTGGATCTGGTTCCCAATACTAGGAATTTGTATTTAATGACACATAACATATTCCTAGATTTTCTCAATCATTGGAGCTTTAGAATTTGTGAAATTATTTCAGAATATCTTCTTTATTTACTATTAAATATTGATCCTCCTGTAATAGGGAGAAGGTCCCTAAATTATCTCCTCCTCCAAATCTTCATAATTTCCCAATATTCTCACAATATTCCATAAAAATAAATAATATTAGGCACAAATATGCAATTATCGTAAAGCTTCCTATTGAAGATATTAAAGTTAAAAATACATTATCTAATTCAAAAAGAGAGGTTTAATGTGTTGAAGGATGGTTAGATGGGCCTTAATTTATGTCTAATTTAGAGGCCCATCATACCCCCCTACTGAAAGTGTTGCTCATCCTCTAAGCAAATTAGTGACCTGATTGTGCCTCATTCATGGCCCTGGTGGCCTCTCTCTTGTGCATTCCTCAATCCTTTCTCTTAATAATATTGGTTGTAAGTTCTGCAATGACAAGCACAAAAATGTAGTTATTCTTTTCATGATTGTTTAACAGTCTTCCAAGAAAAAAACCATAACTTTCCTCTTTGCAAATGAACTTTGTTCACTTGTAGATCCATTTAATTCATATCCTCTCCCTTGAAACATTCATTCCATTTTCACTCATTTTTCTAAAACTATTTGTGCATAGAAAAATCACAGTGTTTCTTGAGACCATTAGCCTTCCTTCTTCCCCTTATTAAACATGGGTTCTTGAATATTTTTTAGTTTGGAAAGGTCTTCCACATCCCTTTCCAACCGCCTCCTAGCTTTTTCCACCATTTGGGAACCTCTGAAACCTTCAAAACGCCTTTAGATGAGAACTAGTACATCTTGTAGTAATTCCCATATTAACTACAAGAAACCCTATAGTAACTACAAGAAACCTTGTAGCAACCTGTTTAAACCTATTTTGAGCATAGATGATAGTCTGAGCCTAGGGTGGGTCCTCAACTTGACTTCCATGCCTTTCTCCCATTTCTATAACATCTTTTAGGCCTTGGACAAAAGCTAGAAAGAGATTAGAGACCTCTTGGAAAGCCTCTTTTCATCACTGCAGTTTGAGTTCTATTTTGATGGTGGATGTATTCTTGCCTTTTGTTGCCTTATTCTTCTCTTTTGTGGCCTGGATGATTGCCTAATGGCCTTTGAGTTCTTTGTTTTGATTAGGTCTCTCTCAGGCACTGCCATTTTCGGTTTTAACACAATTCGTTCTTTTCTTCCTTCTTGTAGTAGCATTCTGCCTTGTGGCAACAATCATTCCTTCTCTTTCAGGGTCTTCTAAATGTATGGTAGTGATGAGAAATAATGTAGAGGGTTTGGAGGATGATGCTAGGGCTCAGAGGGAGTAGTGTAGGTTTGTGAAGATAGAGAGGATGTGCTCTGTGTGTTTTTTTTCAAGAAATTTTTAGGGTGAGACGGAGTATAGGGTTTTTTCTTGAAAAATATTATTTTTTTCTTATGAAATTGGATGGATGAATGTTTGATAGATAATGGATATCAAGTGGATGAAGGGCTTGGAGTGTTGTGGTGACTTGGCCTTTTCACAAAGTTCCTCTTTTAATTGTTGTCCCCATTCCTCGAAATCATCATATCACCCTTCCTAAATTGGTTTTTCCATGTTACATGAGTGAAGGACTTAGCTGTATTAACTATTTGAAGGTGTTCAATACTGTTGACCCATCCTTAGCTTATAAAACCTCATCTCTTATGCATTGATAACACATTTATAACTATAATATGCTCAAGAGAAGAGGTCAAGAATATTTCATACATGTACCTATCTGATGGTTGTTGGAGAGGCATGCATGCTGCTATTGAGTTGATGATCGATCCATGGTCCTTTGGAGGTGATAATTTCCTTTGTTTTCTTTTGCATAGGTCTTCATAGCTTGGTGATTCTAAACATCTGTCTTCCAGTTACCATGAGCAAGTTATCTTATTCAAATCTAGCCTTCTTGGAGTGTTGGGCTAGGTCATGGGTGATGTTCACCTTCCCCACACTTTTGACAACTGTCATGCCCCTTACTAGAACTTCATTTCACCTTCTCTACCTTCCTATAGCCTTCAGATAGTTTCCTGTAGAAATCCATGACATCATGTAGTAAACTAAGACATCCTGTAGTAACTACCGGGAACCCTGTAGCAGCTTGCTTAAACCCATACCTCCCAAATGGTATATTGGATTGACCTGAAATTTTATGAGCATGTTGTCATCATCCTTATGCACCTCCACATAAAAAAAAATGGCCAATGGATACATGAATCTTGAGAAAAATTAAAAATGGTTTTAGGTGATGGAGGTCGATTTATTGAAACCTGTGCACTGGAATTTTTTGAAATTGCTTTGGCATGTTACCATCATCCATATGCATCTACCCATGATTTTTTTTTTGAAATATGTGCACAAATATCGAGAACATTAAAAAATGGTTGTAGTTGATATATGTCGATTTATCAAAAAATGTGCATTGGAATTTGTTGAAATTTCTTGGGCATGTTAGTATAATCTAGATGCATCTCCCCCTAAAACAACCTGGCAAATGGATGCATGGTTCTCAAGACATGTCAAAAAAAATATTGTACTCTATGTATTTCTGTTTCCTGTTGATGAGCCTCGATATTGCAACATGAATGCTGCAACTCCCAAGGCTATTGACATTAATTATCAACCCGCGGTTTGTAAAAACTTAAGAGGTATTAGCACTATATGTGAAGCATACAATGTGTCCTTCCTTTACTGTCATGATGCAATGGAGTGCATGTACTGAAGTCAAATGCTAAACTAATTGCAGAAGATGAAATGCTTGAAATGGAAACCTTAACCTATTGCAAGAAAGAAAGTACAAGGAAAGAAACATATTTTAATTGCATAAAGTAAAAATAATGAACTAAATGTCAACCATTACATTTCAAAAAGTTTAGATCCATTAACAGAGTTCATTGGATGTGGAATCCAAGAAAATCATCATTGTATTATCCAATCCATAAATCTGTCCATTAGCACAAATCGTTGAAATGCTTTGCATGGGTAAAGAGGAAAATCCTAAGCCATATTTAGTATTCCCTAATAATTTTTTTAGAGCCTAGCGGTTTTTATTCAACCCTAAGGGATAATAACCAAGCTTCTTGAGCGAATCTGGGCAAGTATTTACATGTTAGAAGGTTGCTACAAGGTTTCCTGCAATACTACTACATGAAACAACATATTTGCTATAGGGAGTTATAATTCACCGAATGAATAACCAAATTAAATCCAAATTGGATGGGATTTTGTTTTTATTGAATAGGATTTCTTAGGTCTCCATCCCAATTGTAATCACTCAAAAATACCTCTGTTAACCCATGCTAAAAAATGGCAGAAAATTACTAGTCTAAAATCTAGAAATTCGAGAACTAGTGAGCTAGTAATCTATCGAATGCCTAACCTAATCAAGTGAAAATGAAATGTGGTAATTTATTTTACTAACTATAATGTTTTTTTTTATCTAATGGAAGTGGAATAATCTCAATTGAATCTCATTAGCATGCTCTAAACAATAGCATAAATTTATTGTTATTTTCCACAAAGGACTTCTAGAAATCCAGATTTGGGAATAAGCAAACTAATCCAAGTAACTCAATGATTACTATGACCTTCCAAAGTTCTTCCAATGATGAAATGATGGTTGTGATCCAGCAAAATAACTCACTTCAACCATCTAACCAATCCTAGAACAAGAAATCATTAATACTAAATGTAGAAATAGAAAAAACAAGAACAAGAGATGCATGTGAATAAGAAGTGAAAGGAAGAAAAGTAAATGATACAAAAGGGCTTTGAGGGTCCTAGGATGGTCAAGCCCAAGGAAAATCAGAGTCTTATGGAGGAGAGCAATATTTAGAAGTTGAAAATGGAACCAATCTTTATTATTTTCATCAATAAAATTACATGCCTATAAGAAAAGGTAATGGAGCTGCAAAAAATCGAGTTCTTTCCACAAGAAGACTAATAAAAATCAACCCTAGAGGAAAATTCAACTTGCTACTTATAAAAAATTATTAGGAATAATCCCCCATGAAAGGAGAAAGATTTACCCACCAAAATCCCTTGATTAGTGGATCTGGTTCCCAATACTATGAATTTGCATTAAATGTCAAGGGACACATTCCTAGATTTTTCTCAATCATTAGGGCTCTACAATTTGTGCCATAATTCCATAATATCTTTTTTATTTATTATTTAATATTGATCCTCCTGTATTAGGGAGAAAGTCCCTAATTATCTCCTCCTCTAAATCTTCATAATCTGCCCAATATTCTCACAATATTCCACAAAAATAAATAATATTAGGCACAAATATGCAAATATCCATTAACCTTCCTAATGACCACATTAAATTTAAAAATACATTATCTAATGCAAAAAGAGAGATTTAATGTGTTGAAGGGCGGCCATATGGGCCTTAATTTATGTCTAATTTAGAGGTATGGGCCTTAATTTATGTATAATTTAGAGGCCCATCATACCACCCTACAGAAAGTGTTGATCATCCTCTCAGAAACTTAGTGACCTCATTGTGCCTTGTCCTTGGTGGTATCCCTCTTTTGCATTCCTCATTCCTTTATCTTAAGAATCTTTGTTGTAAGTTTTGCAAGGACAAGCACAAAAATGCAGTTGTTCTTTTCATGATTGTTTAACAGTCTTTCAAGAAAAAAAACATAACTTTCATCTTTGCAAGTGAACTATTTTGGCTTGTAGATCCATTTCATCTATACCCTCTCCCTTGAAACCTTCATTTCATTTTCGCTCATTTTTCTAAAAGTGTTTGTGCATAGAAATAATTCACAGTGTTTCTTGAGACCATTAAACTACCTTATTTCCCTTATTGAAGGTGGGTTCTTAAATATTTTTCAATTTGGCAAGGTATTCCACATCCTTTTCCAACCTTTTGCTACCTTTTTCCACCATTTGGACACCTTTGAAACCTTAAAAACACCTTTAGATGAGAACTAGGACATCCTGTAGTAATGCATGCACTAACTACAAGAAACATTGTAATGGCTGTGTTAATGATCTGGCTAGATCAGAACTTCGCATGGCCAAAAACTCTATACAAGAGCGTGATTTGATCACCCCCTACTTCAAAGTTTACCAGCTAATAAAACCTCAAAAAACCATAAGTCTCAACTTGTCATCAATTGAATGATTCTTTGGGTAATCGTGGGTTTGGATGTGAGTCAGATCTAGCCACCCAAATGATTTCAGAACGGAGGAAAGGGATGACGTCCGACTTCAGAAAGGGATTCAAAGTTCGGTCTATCTTAGAGTTATTAGTTTGATACAAAGTCCTCCCAAAACTTTGACTTTGCCCATGATTTAACAACACTACCAGCACTATGAACTTGAGACGCTTCCTAAATTTTCTAACAAAATCCCTAAAGTAGGGACTAACTGCCATGCAACCTCCCTTGTTAATTTTACAATATGAATATTGTTCCTAGTAAAATTAAAAAGCTTTTTTAGAATGAATGATTCACATTTATAAATGAAATAAAATGAGACAGATAAAACAAGATAAATAAAAAAAACATCAAAATGCTACTCCAAAAAAAATATCACATGGTGCAATGTCATAGATCTCTTTCTATATATATGAGGAACTTGAACAATCTTCATACACCCATTAATGTTAATTAGTAATTTTTCGCTATACATTCCAGCATATAAACAATATATATAGATATATAATTATGTTTAAATATATTTAAATAAAAATATATAATTATATTTAATGCATTTAAATAGAAAATAATGAATACTATAAGCAATTAAAATTTTTAATTTTTGTGATTTTATTTATGTGGATTTTTAGTTTTAGCTTACTTTTATCATGATTATATATTTGTTATTATATTTAAAATAACATTTACAGAAAGTGGATTTTTAGTTTCAGTTTACATTTTTACCATGATTATATACTTGTTATTGCTAATCATAATTATATAAAAAAATAATATACAAAACTAAGGAAATATAATAAAAAACTATTGAAATTATTAATATAAAACTAATGAGATTATGTGTATCGTAATTATATTAAAAATAATATATACAAAACTAATGAAATTATGATACAAAACTAATGAGATTATGAACACAAATGGAATTCAAGCAATGAACAATTAAAGAATGATTGCTATAGGTAATTCCTAGCTCTCTTGTTATTTCTAACATGCCACACAATTCAACAAATTTGAGATAACACGGAATTTCTACAATATTTTTATTAATATGTGAAATAGCTTTTGAGAAATGTAATACTAAGTTTAATATTCAAAATTTAATATGTATTGGTTGGTTATTTTATGTATATTGGTTTGTTATTTTTGTGTTAATTTTATACAAATTGCAATGGGGAAATTGCAATAGGGAATATTAATATTAGTTAGATTTGAATTTTTATAATACATATTGCAAACATGGTATAATGGTATAATTTATTTAGTTTTGTCTTGATTATCTATTAATTTGTTTTGACTAAAAAATTTGTTGTTTATCTATAGTTTAACAATAGGAAATCAATTTTTATTATTATTATTATTATTTAAATTTATTTATTTGTAAATTGATGGTTAGTTCTTTATGAGTTTTTTTGGTAACTTCTTAATTAATGGTTGCTATTTTTTTTTGGTTATTTCCTTTTATTTAATTTTATGATTTTTTTTTTTATAACATTTTGATTTATTTAGAAGTAAAAAGAAATAAGAAAGTCTATAATTTTTTATAATTTTATAAAAAAAAAATTTGTGAAAAAAAACCTATAAAAGCATAATATTAATCTTGATTTTATAAATGATTTGTAACTAATAAATTTTATTAGATAATTGGTTAATTGCTAATTTTCTATAAAACAAACATAAATATAAAATCAATATAAATAAAAAAATAAAAAATCTCAAATTCCAAAAAAAGTGGATGTGAAATTTCCAATATTACAATTGGACTTCATAAAATGAAATTTAATATATTTTTTTTCTTCTAATTATCAACGCTTCTTTCTTTTTTGGTTACTGTTTTTTTTTTTTTTTATTACAATAGAAATATTAGATAAGTGGAAGTAGAAGAGGACTCCATTTGGTCTGAAGATTATGGATTTAGCTTCTCTCGATAAGACCATTGCCAATATTTGGATAGGTTACTATATTTTTAATGAATTATCTAAAAACATATGTAAACTCCAAATCAACATTCTTATTCACACCTCAGTATCTGTAAATCTAAAATAAGTTGCCCAAGCTGTTAAGAGATTGGGATTTGTCATTGTATCAAAGTTGAATTCTGGATTTGCTATTTTATGAATGATATCTCGCACTAGGGTTCCAAAAGAACTAGCTTCAAATTCTAAATTGGGCTTCCTCATCCATTAGTCTGCACCTATATCTGGAGTCAAGTATTACAACATTTGTTATTCTTTGAAGAACTAGCTTCAAATTTTGAATTGGGCTTCCTCATCCATGAACTAGCTTCAAATTCTGAATTGGGCTTCCTCATCCATTAGTCTGTGCCTATATCTAGAGTCAAGTATTACAACATTTGTTATTCTTGGAAGAACTGACTTCAAATTCTGAATTAGGCTTCCTCATCCATTAATTTGTGCATATATATGGAGTCAAGTATTACAACATTTGTTATTCTTGGAATTTAATTATTTTTTACGGGTATCTATAGGCTATAATTTGACATAATTTAGGAACTACAAAGATGAATATGAGATATATAAAATGTGCAATTATTCTTGTACTAATTGTTGCACTACAAATAGATGCAAATACTCTCTTTTGTGTGGAATTTTTGGGAAAAGAAGAGTTATCACTTATTTATTCATGTGAAATCTCTCGAGTTTGGATGTACACTTTTAACACTGCCAAAGATGCCCTTCTCTCTGGCATGTGACTGCACTGCATTCAAGATCAGAGGATCCAAAGCTCAACTTAATTCCCCCCTCTTTGGCCTCTAACTCATAAATATTTTTTTTCCCAATGAATTTTTTTTTCCTTTTTTTTTTTTTTTTTTTTTTCCTTTTTTCTGAAGGATAATTTTAAATAGGAGTTTTGTTATTTGGAATATAAATTGGTATTTTTTTTTACCAAAGGTAATTTTAAAGGGGAGTTTTGTTATTTGGAATACAAATTGGTTTTAGACAATTTTTTCTGATCCTAATCTGAAATAGAATAAACATTGTTAAAACTTTGCTCTTCCATCCATCTCTGAAGTCCCCTTAAATTTTGTTGCTGATTTAAGGGCTTTTTCCCCATTATTCTATCCTCCCAGATAGAAATTATTTTGCTATTCCCTGGATTTTTGGATATTTGATCTCTAATGAGAGGGATTATCCTTTTAACCAATTTCCAGATTTGAGTGCATGGCCTGTTTGGAATAGTTTCAGTGAGCAACTTTGTTCTATGACTATTTAAGTATTTCATTGTTAGAACTTTTGCCCACCAGTGGTCGTTCCCATTTATCATTCTCCAAATAATTTTTGTCCCTAGAGCAATGTTCATTAGTCCTGGCAGGCGAATTTCTATACCACCTTTTTCATAGGGAAGAGTAACTTGCTCCCATTTAACAAGGATGGATTTTTTATTATCTTGCTTTCCTCCTTGCCATAGAAAGCTTCTAATTATCAGTTCCATTTGCTTGTGGGCGCTTGCCGGGCCCATAATGATTTCATATTGATATATAGGCAAGGCTAAGAGAAGTGCTTTAATCAATGTCACTCTTCCTGCTAGGTTGAGCCACATCACTCCCCAAATCTGAATTTTTCCCTTCATTGTCTCCACTTGAATGTTCCAGACTTCTAATTTTACCACTTCCTTTGCTAAGGGGAGCCTAAGATAAGTGAAGTGGCTCAAATTTACTTGTAAAGGAATTTCTAGTATTTTTGAGATACGCTGCATTGTTTTTGTTGTGGTATTCCAGCAATATATTCTGCATTTAGAGTTCTTTAGAATTCCTCTTGAAGTTAGGAGAAAATCATCCAAGAATTTTTTGAATCATTGTTAGGGTCAAACCCTAACCCCCTTGTTTATGTAATAGGATCGAGTCATAGTTATAGTTAAGTAAAGAGTCAATAAAGCCAATATTAATAATTGTAAGTGGTTGACCTGCATTTAAAGAAGGGACCACAATTAGTTGTAAATGGGCCATGGTATTAGATAGATGGTATTAATAAGAACCATGGTATTGACCCATGGTATTGCATGTATGAATCCTATATAAAGGATAGAGACTCCCTTGAGGAGCATCATGTCTTATTTTGTAATTGAGCCCAGCTCTATTGGAGGTTGCCCCCTTGAAGAGGTAAGTGAACATTGCTTTTTGAATAATAAAATACTTGCTGTTATTTCTTATTGCTCTGTGTTCTGGGTATATTTCTTTGCATATTTTGTATTCTGGTATCTTCCCGTAGGAAAAGAGCATAACAATCGTTTTGCTATAATGCAGGATGCCTCGCCTATGGGAAGGGTATCATCTGCAAAGAGAGAATGGTTTATGTCTTTGACTCCTTTAGATATTTGGATCCCTGTTATCTTTTTCTCTTTTCTCTGAGTTTCTAGCATAGCACTCAGTGATTTAGCCATGTTGATGTACAAGAATGGAGAAAGTGGACAGCCTTGCCTCAGCCCTCGTGTGCTTTGGAAAAATTTACTGGGCCAACCATTGATTAATGGAGCTATTCGAGGATTTGATATACATGCCTAGATAATCTCTATGAAATTTGTTGAAAAGCCAAACCTTTTGAGAGCTGCTACAAGAAAGTTATGGTTAACTCTATCAAAAGCATTAGCCATATCTAACTTAATGATCATTCCTCTCTCCTTTCTTTGGATACTGCCATGGATAGCCTCCTGAACAATTATCACATTGTCTGTAATTTGCCTCTTTGGGACAAATCCTCCTTGATTTTCTGAAATTATTTCAGAAGTAATTTTTTCATTCTGTTTGCTAGAATTTTGGTAAGTATCTTATAAGACGAGTTGCAAAGGGTGATTGGCCTATATCTGTTAAAAGTTGTAGGATTGGGTTCTTTGGGAATGAGGGCTAGGAATGCGGATTTTGTGTTTCCTCCAATCTTTTTTCTTTTTTGAAAGCATTTTTTAGCATTCTCAAGATCTTTTTTGATAATTTCCCATCATTGTCTGTAAAAGGAAATTGTAAACCCATTTGGACCTGGTGCCTTATCAGGGTGGAGGTTCCACACAGCTCCTCTGACTTCTTCCTCAGTAATGTCTTTGTCTAATTCCCTGTTTTGCTAGTCGTTTATTTTTTTTTATATGCTGCAGAATTTCTTCATTAGCTACCTGCTGGTCACTTGTTGAGAGGAGTTCTTTAAAGTGACTATGGGCTGCATTTTTTACTGCTTCAGGTCCTTTTATTTCTTGACCATTTACTTGAATCTATTCTATATTATTTTTTTATCTCGTAATTTTCATTGTATTATGAAAGAAGGCTGTATTTTTGTCTCCGGATTTTAGCTAGAGACATCTTGATTTCAGTCTGCTTTCCTCTTCTTGTTGCTTAATTTGCTTATATATTTCCAGATATATTTCCTTTTCTTGTATTTGATCTTTGCTTACTTTCTTCCTTGTTCTCTTTTTCCTTGCAAAGGTTATCCATTTTTTTTTGCAAATCGATCTTCCTAGCTTTGTCTCGGAGAGCATTTTCTCTTGCCCATTTTTTTAAGCGCATCCTTAGGTTCTTTAGCTTAGTTTCCCAAACATACTGGGGAGATCTTGTGATATTTTTTTTCCAGCTGTCCTTTATTTGTTTATCAAAATATTCCTTGCTGTTCCAAATTGGGTTATATCTGAAGGGAAGGGGTCCTTGATTTTCCTGCTTTCCCAAGGTTAGCGCCACCAGCTTGTTATCTGAAGCTGAGTTGTGAGCAATTTTACTTTTCATCAGTGTAAGCGGCTGCTATGTTTTCATGAATAAGAATTCTGTCCAATCTTTCTTTTATGTTGTTTTTTCCAATTCTTTGTTCCAAGTGTATTTGCCATTGCTTGGCAGAATGTCTATTAATTTGTAATCTTCTATTATTCCTTCCAGAGCTTCTCTTGACAGATCATTGTGGAAGGTTCTACCAAAATTTTCTTCTATGTTCCTTATTAGATTTAAGTCTCCTCCCAAGATTAAGTGCCCACTTCATCTCTCTGTTATTTCTTCTTTAACTGATTTCCAGCATTGTTCTTTCTCTCTATAGTGATTTGGAGAATACACATTTATAATGCTAAATTTTTCTGGTTATTCCTTGGCTAAAATGTATCTAGCTGCATTGACTTTAAAGGAGGTGCCAAGGCTGCAATAATTCCAAGAGACCACTATCATTATTTACTATTGTGTTGGTGTGATCCTCCCTTTCCTCTTTGCTAATTTTTTTCATGACTTCCTGTTTGTTTCCCAAGGAAAGAATCCATTGGATGTTGTGTTCCTAGGGCCATTTCTTTAGCTGCTGCCTCATCTCTGATTTCTTTATTGGATTTCCTTCCCACTTTTTCTTGCTGATCCCAAGCTTGGGGGATTTCTTTGCCTTTGTTTGTAGTTAGAATGCGGTCCACTAAGGGAGGAGGAGGGGGGGGGGGGGGGGGGGGGCATATTGGGTTGGGGTGGATATGCGAGCTATGGGGCTTGAGGTTGGGGATCTAGGAGAGGGTGGGGATCTGGGAGAGGGTGGATCAAAGGAGTCTTCTAATGGATCAAAAGGATTCGAGGTGATCAGGAGGAGTAACCTTCACTGGAGGCTGAGAGGTTGTTTCATTTGCTTCTTGGGACTGGTAAATATTTGACACATTCTACTTATTGGTAGGTTTTTTCCTTTTCACTTGTTCCCATGTCAGTTCTTGCTCTTCTACATTTTCATGCTCTATTTTTTTAAGACACCTATTTGCAAAATGACCATACTCATGACATACCTTGCATTTAAATGGTATTTGCTCGTAGTCCAGCTGCTAAATGTGTGTCCACTGGTCGACCTTGAATTTTATTGCCTCTAGGAGGCCTTTTCCAAGATATACTTCCACACATATTCTTGTGCATGCGTGCATGTTGTCTTTTGGCTCACATCTATCAATATATTTGCCCATTATGTTTCCTACAGCCTTTATAGATTCATCTCCCTAGCAGTGAAGAGGAAGATGCTAGAGCTTGACCCACATAGGCACTGTGTTTGGGACATCTATCTCCAAATCAAAATATGGCGTCCACCTGTTCAGGTATAAACCTCTGGAGTCCATGAAGTAAGGTCCATTTCTAAATATTAGATCTCTGTCCTCCTTTGTTTCAAAGAGAAAGGTATAGTACCCCCTTCCACAGAATCGTATTGCTATCTTCCCTTGTGTGGTTGCATTCCAGTTTCTTTCCACCCATTTTTACACTAATTTGGTTGAAGGCCATAGCCCTGTGAACTGTCCAACAAGTCTGCGTTCTGCTAGAGAGATGGATGCTCTTCTTGAAAGTGCTAGAGGGAGGGAAATCTTTGGAGTACTTTCAAGTTTATTTACAAATTTATTGACTAATGGCCTGTTCCTTGGAGCTCCATTTTCTATGATCAAAGATGCGAAGGCTTCTACATTTTGTTCATTCCCTGTCTGTGTGGAAGAGTGAGGATCTCCCTCCTCAAAACGCTGCATGGTTTGGTTGGCCTCAGTAGCCGGAGGCTAGCAAGAGAAGGATCTGCAAGGGCAGTGGCGGCTAGGTCAGTGCAGGCTCGGGCTGGGCTGGTGCGCGCGTTCCAACTTGAATTCTAATTTATTTCACTACATCACATTATTCCAAAATAAGCAAAGGCATTTCCATTAAACTAGTTTTAGACAACTTAAACCACTGAGGTTCACAACTAATAACTCGTTTGTAATTTTTTTGAAAATTTATATATTTACATAATTTTAGAAAATAAAATCATCTGATTGAAGTAATTCCACATATTCTTTATTCACATGCCTTATTAAATTCAAATATCATTTATTTATCTTAGCCCAATTACATTTGATTATCTTATTACATTCTATTTTGTTTATAGTTATATATTTTTAAGTGTGAATATACGAAAATTGTATGTGAATATTTTTATTAAATTTAAATTTAATAATAAAATATTAAAATTAATTCTAATTATTAAAATTGTATAAATGTTTTGAGATTTATAAATATATTGAATAGATTTATTTAAATAATACATGATTTTAATTCAAAATTAAAGTATAAACTATCCAATAAACATTGTTATTAATTTTTTTTAAATATTATTATTAAAATATTAATTTTTAAATGATAGATTTTAATTTTTGTTCCATTTTTATTAATTACAAGATTGAGCACAAAACAAACTCGTCTACATCGCCATAATTTCAGTGTCAATGGATATATTAATTTAGTTGTTGGTAAAATATTGATTCCCTAACTTAAACATATCATTAAATAAAACTATTTAGTTTCGTAACAATTTTACCTTTCAACAATCTAAATTTCAATCTCCCTATATTTAAACTGAGGGGCATGTACTACCTACTAAGTAGCACTTGTTTATTAAACTATTTATAAACAAAGAAATAAAAAATTCAATGTTTAGATAACTAATTGGTACAACCATATTAAAAATATTAATGTGGTTAATATAATCAAAGGTTTTATAAATATAACAAAAAACTATTGTAACACGAAGAAGTCTTACCAATGTAAACATTTACCTAATTATGTATAAAAAGGTTATGGGTCAACTTTAATTTGAGAAAAAAGATGAATTACACATTGAATTTAATTTAAGTTTAGAAAAAAAAAAATTACACATCTTATTGTAAAATGGACCATTTTGCTAAATAATATTTTCTTATATATTAATTTACCCATCTAATTAAAATATACTTATTAGAATCGAAATAATCTCAAATCCCTAGGAAATTGGTGGACAGGGAGCCCCATGGCACAAATAATTTTTTTTAAATTTATTAAAAGTCAACGCAATCTCACAAAATCTGTAACACACTACATGCATTGATAAACATTAAGACTAAACATATACTGAGCATATCCTCTTGAGAATTAATTTAAACTATTAATTAAAAAAATAAAAAATAAAAGTCAATAAATCCGTATCCAAATATATTAAGATATTTTAAATAATTATGTATTAAAATGATATAAATGATAATAGTGAGATAACTCAAAATACACATAATTCCACTTATTCATTTCAATTTTTTGCTGAGTATTAATAATTTATTTCTTAATTGTACTTATTCATTTTGAATGTATTAATAATTTATCTCTTTAAAAAGTCACTTGTGTATGAATAATAAACCAGGGTTTAATTTAAAAGGATTTTGCTAATAATGTTAAGTTACTTAATATTCTTGGCTTCA
Organism: Pinus taeda; assembly: GCA_000404065.3. Taxonomy (NCBI): domain Eukaryota; kingdom Viridiplantae; phylum Streptophyta; class Pinopsida; order Pinales; family Pinaceae; genus Pinus; species Pinus taeda. The sequence continues at coordinate 73,605 of APFE030055065.1, read as the reverse complement.
TCCTATAGTGATATATTTTCTTTATTCTTTGTATCGTTTTAATAATTGCCCATATAACCTTCTTTGATTTTGACTCAATATGGAGCATTCGAAAGCAATATAAATGCTCAAAGTCCATAAAGTATTTCAAACCAAAATCCAAACTAATTGAAAAGACAGCTTGCTGTTTAAAACTATAAACTTAATTTCATGATATATACAGATTTTAATAAAGCATTTCAAGATCATAAATCAAATTCCAAACTATTTGAAAAGACAACTCACTACTTGAAATTATAAACTTAATTTCATGACAAATACAAATTTTAATAAATACATTAATTATTCCATTACTTTGCCTTCCACGTTAACATATATAAAAATTTAACTACTCCACAACTTTATCTGGGTTATAATTGATTATTACTATTTAGATATTGTATTTTGGGAAATAATTTACAATATGAGACCAAGTTACTGGTAAAACATTTCTAGAACGGAATTTGCAAGTATCTTCCATATGAATCATCCTTTTAAAAGTTTTGCCTAGAGTTTTACACTTTCATGTGAATTTATTTAATTAATTAAAGTTTTTTATTTTTATATGAATTTTGTTAATTAATTGTGTTTATAAAAAAATATATTTAGATTTTTATTTTTCAATTAATTAAGAAGTTTAAAATTTTAAAAGGAAATTAATTAAGCTAATTTTTTTAGGTAATTATGTGTAATTTATAGGATTAGTTTTTATTAAAAAATTATATTTAAGTTGTCAAAATCACACAGAGATAATATATGACTTGGGCCGCAACAACTCTTAACATGAGTGGATATTTTGAATGTATAGTATTTCAAATAGATAAATTTCATATAAGAAGTGCCTTAATAAAACACCATGTACCAAATATTTACTATCTCATAAGTTAACCAAGTCTTTACAGAAATGATAAGCATTTTCTATTAATTTTGTTCTCTATAGCAACTGAAAACTAGGGGAGATCTACAATTTGTGTAGAAGTACAAAATATTCAAGGTGAGGAAAGAGAGTAAATTCATGTTTTACATCGAGACTTTTGCTACATACATATTTAGAGAAAAAACAAAAAATATTGCTACTGTAGGCTTTGTAGTACTATTCGCATAACAAAATGCATTTACTAGGAGAAAACATTTCTTATGTAGGTGGACCGATGGACATTTTTTTTGAGGGGACAATAGGGGAGCTAATGGTTATGCTTCTGTTGTCCTCTAGGTTTCTTTGGTCTTACAAGTCTATTAGATGGTTGTGAATCCAATCCACCTCATCTTCCAAGTTGTTGATTCTGATTTGTTGACTTTGAACTTCCTTTGACAATGAGATAATTCTAGTTGACTAAAGACTAATTTGTTGATGGAGCTCGTTGATTTCCTCTTGCTTATCCACTGGGAGGTGCGAGCAGAGGTTACAATGGGTTGGGCTATCAAAGACATTGTCAGAGGGGGGAGTTTCTTACCTGTACATTTTGAATTTATCACCAAGTCTTTGAAGGGGCCCGATAATGCCTAGAGAGGGAGGTGAAAAGTGCAATTCGAAGGCTCCACTTCTCAATAAGACACATAACCTTAAGAGCAAGACAATAGGTATATACGGATACCTTTTTGAAGAGAGCCCAAATATGAATGCTGAGTATGAGACCCAAGAACCTAGCCAACATTTCTTCCTCTTCATTGGAGCTACTTCACTGATCGCACAGGACAACAAATAACACAATCAAACTGAATTGGTCACCTTTACAATAGCGATTGAAGCTTCCTAGTATTTGTTCCAGAGATATATTGGTGCCTTAGTCACGTTCTCTTACAAATTGAGCCCTTGGTTAACATAAAAGGGAAAGAGATAAGAATTCACGGAAATCTATAAAATTCCTTACTTCTTCCTAAGGGAAGAGAAGATGTAGAGAGGCTTCAAACATATTGGAAAGAGGAGGTTGATACAATCCCTCCGCACAAAGTTTTGGAAAACCTGCCCCATTAAACTCCTATTTATGCAATTACTAGCCAATTCTTGCAATATAAGGCTAATATTAAGCTCTATGAATGTTGGATGAAATTCCAATTTCTCCCATGATATAGGAGATGGCGCTATCACAAAATTTGTAAGGTTATCCCATATGTCACCCATCTGGCATGGTATGAAGTTGGATGCAGGAGAGCAGAGAATTCCTGAGTCGAAGTGTGGCACATATCTAACATAAATGTTTTCCCAACCTTCATTCATGGAGCCTACTACCTCGTATGTATTAACATGCTTAATGCACCACCTATTGATGTTGATTTGTGTAGCTTGGGAGGTACTCCCACAACCCCATGGAATTGGGTTTAGGAGAAAATGTACCAAAAAGTTTTTGTGGGTGAAATACCTAAGTAGCGGGGTTTTAGATGCAATAAGGGGTTTAAAATCTAAAAATATTATTATTATTTCCTAACATCAAGAGGACTAAAACCCTAGATTTATAGGGTTCCTAGAGACTAAAGGAAACTCTTGTTTAAACATGACAAAGGATTGAGCCTAGTGAATCAATGTGAGGCTCATAATGATCAAGTAGGCTAGTAGAGATGTAGCAATAAGAGAGGTCAAGATGAAGGCCACGAAGGGTTGCAAGTTAGGCCTAGATATAATCCATAAGTTTATCAATCCTCAAGAGGCATCCAAGAAAATTCATCCTTCCTCAAGGAACCATAGCAATACAGGAAAATCTAATTCATCCAAATTTTCCAAGATCGTGGAGGAGGTCAATAAGTTTTGTGCCAACCGAGTTTGTGTATGGTTTTTGTACTCAAGAAACTCAGGAAAGGATGATCTAACAGAGAGTTGAGATCCCTATTCTGTGAGAGGAGAAGGGTTGCAAATTTGTAGGGAGAGGTCGAGTCCCTAACCAGTTTGGAAAGGAGGTTGTCAATCTTATATGTTTGTAGAGACAAGGTCCGATTCACCTCAAGTTATAACACAAAAGAAGGAGGGACTATTAGGCTATGTTAAGGGCTTCTACAAGACTAGTTTATCTAGCTTTAGACCCTAGAATGTAGGTCGAAGGTTCTGTTGTGGGAATAGTGGAATAAAAAATTGGTTGATCATGTGTTGAGGTCTGTGGTAATGATACTAGAGTTTAGACATCCATGGAGGAGATTTGCTAGTTGGAGGGGCTGTTTCCAGGGTTTGGAATAGACATATATTTGTGCCAAAGTACAGTGAAAGGAAGGAAAACCAATAATTGCTAGAGATTTTATTTTGATGCCCTAGTTAGGTATGGTTCCTATGCACATAATCACCCTAAATATATACTTCATAAGTCAAGTATTGCAGCATGTTCATGTGCAAGAAAGAGAGGGACAAGGGATTATAAGAAGAGGACGTGGATCTCTAATATAGGCTCACATTCCTTAAGGAGTTTGCAAAAGTGTACAAGTGGTATAAGAGGTCAAAATAGCAATGGGAAAAGAAAAGAGTGTAGGGATGATTGTGTAAGGGATGAAAGTGTTGCTAGTAAGTTTTTTTCGTAAGGTTTGAACAATATATTTGGAAGAGACATAGTTCTTGGAAATTTGAGGAGGAAAATTCTAGAAGAGAGGGCAATATTAGAAGCCCTAGATCAGTCAAGGTTTTGAATATGTGTGGGGAGTTTCGTAATCCCTAATAAGAGTGACAAAAGTATTTGTTGTGTCACATAGGGATGATTTGTATGCTCTAGGATCAACTTTCTAAAGTGGCAAGAAGGTTGACAAGTGGGTAGATTCGGAAGGTTGAAGTTTTGTTCAAAAAATGAAGTTGTGAAGAGTGAATTTTGCATGCAATATGCAGTGGTATGAAGTCCTCATAATATATAGTGATATTTGAAGGACTAATGAGTTATTAGGAGGCATATTAATAGGAGCCCTAGTTCATTTGGTGAAAGGAGACATCATTGATAAGAGGGCGGGTCCAAAAGACCCAATCAGTGGACTTCTTAATTGAGTTGGAAGGCTACTAGTGGGAAGATAGTGAGCCAAAGTTCAGTGATAAAAAAGGGGCTATGATAATTGATAGTGGCGGGATGGAGTGATCCATGGATTGGGGGAAGGAAGACCTACCAAATATTTTGAAGTAACATGGACTGAAAGGGCTATAGGGTGCCACATCAGTAAGTAGGTCAAGTATACTTTGTTTAGGGTAGATTGGTGGTCATAATAGTTTACATCAAACCTTAGTTGTGACCTTATATCAGGGATGTATGTAAGGTCCATGATCCCTAGTACTAGAGTCTTAAGAATATCATATTATAGATTGTAATATAAAAAGTAGTGGATTTAAACTTTAAAAATTGTCATGTGCACTAGTTGATTCACTAATGGTTGTTATTTCATTGTGCAAAGTAGTAGTGTTGTGGAATTTGAGTGTGTTTGTGTTCGAGATTTTAGAATCTAACTAGATTATTGAATGTCATGGAAAATTTAATAATTGATCCCTGAGTTGCACCCCAAACTGGCCAAATTCAGAGTCTTGGAGGGGAGGTTGACACCATATTTCTTGCCTTGTAAATAAATAAAATTATTCCAAGCCATATTCAAATCTTTGATTCTATTTAGAAGGGAGGGGATAGGGTCTTTATTTGAGATTATCGTGGATATATCTTCCAACTAAGAGATCTAATGACACCACATTTTCCTCCTTCTAGATAATAGGCAAGGTTGGCTTAAGCATCAACTTCTTAATTTTTTCCACAGATGATATGGTAATAGGTCTTGTGTGTGAAATATTCAAGAATGCAGTTGATTTGTCCAAGGTGAAGCAAAAGGATATTGTTCTTAGGAAGGGATCCTGAAATGGAGATAATGGATTGTGATGAGAGAATCCCCCAAGATTACAATGGAAGAGGTAGCACATTCTATGGCCAATTGGAGGCCAAGGTAGAGGCCATACATATCAGTAATATTGTTCATTCTTTGACCCAAGCCCCAGGAAAATTTGATTTACAAATATCCATTGGGATTTAAGAGAATCCCTCCCCCTCCTTCCTCCCCTGGATTCTTTTTAGAGGCTCCATCAAAGAAGATGATCCAATTATTTTATTTTATTTTCCAATCTCTAAATTCTCCATCGTTGAGGCGAAGCTAACATTTCGCACAACCCGGGTGATAGGAGTGAACATAAAGAGGAATTTGAGCCAACATATCTGCAAGAAATTCCATCCATTGTCTTCCCTGTCCATCCAAAAGAGGATCTAAATATTCTAATTCATCCTATTAGTTTCAACACATAAGGAGATAACTTTAGCTCCTATGATCCAAGGAGAAGTTAAAACATTCTTGAAGCTTATACTCTTTCTAGAGATAAAAATTTGCCAACAAACAAACTTCAACAGGGAGGTATAAATCCATTTAAAGCTAGGATTTCTAGAAAAAGATCCAAGATAAAATTTGTACCAATTTGTGATGAGATCAAAAATTTCATTGGGCATGTTCAAGTGAGAAAACAAGGGGTTCAAAATGGTTGCCCAAGCTTGAAGAGAATATGGGTAGGATAAAAATAGATGAGGGATAGATTTTTCATGCAAGTAGCAGAGGTGGAAGTGGGATGGCCCACTGATACCTATTCTTTTAATATTTTTAATTGTAAGATTGTTTTTATGGAGGAGAATCCAACAGAAAGAATCAACTGATGGTGTTTCTTAACCAAATCTTTCTCCAGATGGATGATTTAGGGGGAATTTTCTCTGAGAACAATAATTCTTCATACCCCGTTCTCACTGTGTACACATGCGATTTCCATCCCAACTTATCTTCCGTTTTCCGATCTATTGGAGCATAGCCTAACAATTTAACTTAAAGAAAATCCAAAAGATTTTAAATATCTGAGGATGCCTTTCAGGCGCCATCCAGACCAGAAACCAACATTGTTCTAATTACATATTTGGGCTGATCGAGAGATCCCTTGAATGGAAATATGGAGTTGCAATGGCCTGAGGGATTCATAATCTTGGAGAGGGGGGTGGTTCATGATTGAGTTGGACCATAGATGACTATTGGCACCGTTTCTTGGGGTCCAGCTATGATCCAAACATATGCAAGAATGCAACAGAATACATACATAAACCTAAACATAGATATGCAACATAAATAAATAAGCATTTCATTAATATCAAAGATTTGAAAGATGCTTACATACATAATAGAAATAAAATAGCTCAGGTGGTGGTAGCTTATCTCTGAGAAGAGATGTGGTGGCTACATGACTATGAATTGTGTTACAATGAGGCTACAGGGCCTTTTTATTATTGAACAACAAAGGAAAACCCTGAATAACCAAAATGCTAACCCTAGGAGATGGAACTTCAAGAGTCTGTGGGCCTTATTGGGGTTAGTTGGGTAGTCAACTTCCCAGCGTCGTAGCTTGGTCATATGATCTTCATTTGGCATGTATGATACCTTGTTAGAAATATATCTCTGATTACTGCAATATTTGTAGAAGGCCCTGATTGTAGACCTTAAAAGAACCCCGTTTAGGGGGTCAAAACAACTCTGAAAGTTCAGGACCCGAAAATATGCTAAAAATAGTAAATGCTACTATAATAAAGGAAACTGATGAAATTTATTGGAGGTCTAGGTGGAATAGGTGGGTGGTCACCAATATTCACTTGGATCAAGTAGAGATGGTTATTTATTAAATTTATTGAGGAAGAGATTTGAGTCCCTACGCAGATGAGAAAGATATCAAAATAGAGGGGGGTTCTAATATGTCCATAGAGTTGAAGCAAAGATGTTTGCTAGAGAGAAATTGGACCCACCAGGAGTCCTGGTTTGATTTCAATTTCTAGGAAAATTTAGCTCCCATTGCTTGATTCATAAGGGTAGGGTCCCTAATCGTCAATCCTCTAATCTTGAGGGGCTCGAATGGTAGCCCATTTTACCAAGTGAACTTTTTTTAAGAGGCATTGCTTTGCTCCCAAAGAAACTTCCAGATAATATTCCCCAATTCCAACAAGATATGTTGAGGCACAAGAAGTGCAGAAAACTGATACAAAGGAATGGATGATAACATAGATTTGATGAGAACAACGCAACTAGTGAAATTGAGCCATTTGGTGCCCTACGATTCAAGCTTGTTTTTAATCTTCAAGATGACAGAGAGACAAGCTTGGGGAGAAAGAGTTTTGAAACAAATAGGAATTCCAAGATATTTAAGAAATATTTCCAAGCTTCCACTATGTTGAAGCCAAAAATCACACCAATTTGGAGTTTCTTGGCTACCATAATGTTACATGTATATATCTATGATTTAGCTAAATTGGCCAAACCTCCTGAGGTAGAAAGAAAGTGCTCTAAGAACAATTTGTATATAAAAGAAATAGCCACTGAGCCTCCCAAAATAATATCACAATTCAGTGAATTGAGAGTGGTTAACACTTTTGGTAGCTGGGTTGAATCTGAGATCATGAAGGTGTTTTGAGCTACATTCATATTCAAGTATTTTTCTCAGGTTGTTAGATACTAATATGTAAAGAAAGGGAGAAAACAGACGTCCTTGATGAAGTCCTTGAGAAGCAAGGAAGAAGAAGGTAACTTTTCCATTAACCAGGGGAGAAATCCAAGGAGAGCTAATACAAATTCAAATCCATTGAATGAAAGTTTTGTTGAATCCCATCTTTCTCAATACTTTGAAAAGGAAGTCATTCCTAACTCTATCAAATGCATTGACCATGTCTAGATTAGTGGCCATTTCCTTATCCCCTTTCTCTCTACTAGAGAAGATTGCTTCCTGGACCAAAATAATGTTGTCAAATATATGTCTCCTGAGGACGAAGCCTCATTGGTTTTCAAAGATAATGCTAGGGAGGATATTTTTTAATTTTTTATGCAATAAGTTCGTAGATTATATTATAGGAGACATTGCATAAATATATGGGTTGACATATTAGGAAAGAGGAGGGATTGTCTTCTTTAGGAACCAAGGCCAGAAAAGAGGAGTTTATCCCTCATCCCATACATCCATTTTTTAAGGAGTAATTGATCAATATGAATAATTCCTTCTTAATTAGGTCCCATAAATGCTGATAGAAATGAGTTGAGAATCCATCATGATTAGGGGCCTTATCTAGATGAAAATAATGGACAACTCTACAGATCTCTGCTTCACAAGGAGGGATAATTAATTTATTGTTCACACCTTCAGAAATAAGATGTGAAGTGTACTCCAACATGTAATTTTCTGATTCGTTAGATGGAGGGTCACTTTGGGAGTAGAGGTTGCTGAAGAAAGCAACTACTTCTTTTATTTTATTAAAGTCATCCACCGTGGCCCCATTGATCAATATTTCCTGAATTATTTGTTTCCTTTCCCTGTTTTTAGTTTGTTTGTGAAAATATTTTTTATTTCAATCCCCTCCCTGAAGCCAAACACTCTAGGACTCTAGTCTCTAATACTCCTCTTCCTCTTTCACCTATGTGTGTGTTGTAGTGGATGCAACACACTCCAAAATTTTGGCCTATACTTAAATTTCCGAGCCTACTGTCAATCCTGTGATCGATTGGTCAGTAACTTATTTGGTAAGTTGATGATCTCAAGCTTCCCTCTTCGATCTTAAGAGTCATTCACGCTTTTATCTTTATACAATATGTGTCATATTTGGGCATAGGGATTATTGCTTGTTATGAAAAGGGAAGGTTGTTTTGCTTCAAGAGGAAATTTTTGTGAGAATGGGTTGTCCTCACCAAATAGACAAGTTTCATACTCATTTCACGCACTCTTACACAAGTGTCACCTTTATCCTCCCAAACTCTATCATCTTAGTCGCACATGCAGTAAGCTGCCACAAAGGTTGTTGCATTAAGAGAAGTATGTGTTATATGTTCTGGATGCTCTATGTTGTATCAGTAAGTGTTCAAGTGTGCGATTATAATCAAGTTCTATCATTGTTCACATCAGTTCCACTGATCCCACACTTAGCCAAACTCTGGAATTTCCCTAGCAACCTAGCCTCTTCCAACTTTCCTAAACTACACATTTTGCATATGTAACCATCAAGCTTTTCCCTTGCTTGTTGGAAATGCACAATGCGGAGAAAGTACAACCTCCCTTACCATTAAAATTATGTAGTGGTTTCCTATAGTGTCCTTCCCTCAACTGGAACCCACTGTCTCTAGAAACTATGTAGTTTTTTCCATCGTGCATTTCAACTGCCCAGTTCACCTTGCATCCTGAAACTATGCATATATGTCCTCCCAGGGCCTCATCTCATAGCAGTGCCTTGCATCCTAAAATTGTGTAGTTTTATCCCTCAACTGCCCAATATTCCTTGCACCTTGAAACTGTGCAGATGTATCCTCCCAAGGCCTCATCCTGCAACAGTCACTGCCACTGAAAATGCGCAATTGTGTCTCTTAGCGGCCACAAAGAAGGATGTCATGCTAAATGACTCTCAAGGAGTTGAGGAGAAAGATAAGCAGACAAAGGAGCCTAAGGTATGATAGAAGATCGAGACCACATGAAGAATCCATCTGATGCATAACCCTTTGGAGGGTAGGTATGGAAAAAAAATCACATCTTTTGAAATACACCTCTTAGTGTAGCTTGAAGGATTTCTTATCATTTTCATATCATTCTATCTTCAATAACATGAATGGTTTCAAGCACTTAAAGCCAATCCATGTGCTTCCTCTACGTGTCTTTCTCCCTTTCGCTTGTTGGATCAATTGTTGTCTTTTTACATGTTTGGTTGTTATGTCATGTTTTCAAACCATCTTGGTGACCTTGAAGGTTGGTCTTTGTGTATACAAGTTGTCCTATCCATGTAACATCTATCGCACTCATACACAAAGTTGTAAGCACTGTCGCACAAGTGTTGTCACGGTCATCCAAAGCTCTATCCCAAGTGTCGCACTTGTTTCTTTTAACTCTAGACAGTCTCATAGAGGGAAATGCTTTGCCTTGTTGTCCCGACAGTCTATGTTGTCATGTTGTCGAAGTGTTCTAAGTGTGTGATCACAATGTTGAGTCCTCACAAGTTCACTTGCCTACCACACTTAGCTATTTTCCTAAAAATCCTTCCGACTGAACAACTCCACTTCACCAGACCTTGAATGAGATGCATTGCATAGTCTCAACCCTCACTCCTGTTAATCTACTACCTGGAACTGCACAGTGCTTAAGGTTGGCCCCCAAGACAGTTGCACTGCGTAATCCGAGAGGTGAGCAGTTTTCCTTCCTTCCCAGAATTGTGCAGAAACTGCCTCGAAGCCCGACTTAAACTATGCGCTTCGTAAGATCAGTCATCAAGCCTCCTCCTTGCCTTCTGGAACCCAGCAATGCATAGAGATCTTAACCTTATTTTCCTCCCAGAGCTATGAAAAGGTGTCCTCCCAGTGTCTTCCCTCAGTCGGGACTCACTGCTCCTAGAAACTGCGCAGAACTGTCCTCTCTAGTCCCTCTTCTACCTTTTCCTGTCTTACCTCAGAAAAATGTGCAGAGGTGCCTCAAGGTCCCACATTTTAGCTACCACTGGTGACCTCAACTATGCTATCCTGCCTCCCAGTGGCCATTACACAATTTTCCTTGACAGTGAAGAAAATGCCCTGGAGTTCCTCAATGAAGCCTGAGTTGCACTCTGCACAATCTCAATGACCAGTCTCCCTCCCTGTCACTTGGAACTACGCAGTTACTAGGCCCTCTTCCCTAGCCTATCATTTGTCCCAGGCCCGTCCATGGAAAACAATGCATCATATTAGACTAGAGGGTTATGGATTTGATGTTGTCCCATCATGAGTGAATTGCAGGAACAGATACACTGATTATAAAAAATTATTTAGATTTTTATTTTTCAATTAATCAAGAAGTTTAAAATTTTAAAAGGAAATTAATTAAGCTAATTTTTTAGGTAATTATGTGTAATTTATAGGATTAGTTTTTATTAAAAAATTATATTTAAGTTGTCAAAATCACATAGAGATAATATATGACTTGGGCCACAACAACTCTTAACATGAGTGGATATTTCGAATGTACAACATTTCAAATAGATAGATTTCATATAAGAAGTGCCTTAATAAAACACCATGTACCAAATATTTACTATCTTATAAGTTAACCTAGTTTTTTTTTTTTTTTTTTT
>APFE030055065.1:35112-58360 GCA_000404065.3 Pinus taeda | reverse complement strand
GCAAGAAATTCCATCCATTGTCTTCCCTATCCATCCAAAAGAGGATCTAAATATTTTAATTTCATCCTATTAGTTTCAACACATAAGGAGATAACTTTAGCTCCTATGATCCAAGGAGAAGTTAAAACATTCTTGAAGATTATACTCTTTCTAGAGAGAAAAAATTTCCAATAGACAAGCTTTGACAGGGAGGTATAAATCCATTTAAAGCTATGATTTCCAGAAAAAGATCCAAGATAAAATTTGTACCAATTTATGATGAGATCAAAAATTTCATTGGGCATGTTCAAGTGAGCAAACAAGGGGCTCAAAATGGTTGCCCAAGCTTGAAGAGAATATGGGTAGGATAAAAATAGATGAGGGATATATTCTTCATGAAAGTAGTAGAGGTGGAAGCATGATGGCCCACTAGTACCTATTATTTTAATATTTTTAATTGTAAGATTGTTTTTATGGAGGAGAATCCAACAGAAAGAATCAACTTTGGGAATGGTTTTCCTTAACCAAATGTTTCTCCAGATGGATGATATAGGGGGCATTTTCTCTGAGAACAATAATTCTTCGTACCCCGTTCTCACTGTGTACACATGCGATTTCCATCCCAACTTATCTTCCATTTTCTGATTTGTTGGAGCATAGCCTAACAACTTAACTTAAAGAAAATACAAAAGATTTGAAATATCTGAGGGATTCCTTTAAGGCGCCATCCAGACCAGAAACCAACATTGTTCTAATTACATATTTGGGCTGATCGAGAGATCCCTTGAATGGAAATATGGAGTCACAATGGCCTGAGGGATTCATAATCTTGGAGAGGGGGTGGTTCATGATTGAGTTGGACCATAGATGACTATTGGCACCATTTCCTGGGGTCCAGCTATGATCCAAACATATGCAAGAATGCAACAGAATACATACATAAACATAAACATAGAGATGCAACATAAATAAATATTCATTTCATTAATATCAAAGATTTGAAAGATGCCTAAATACATAATGGAAATAAAATAGCTCAGGCGGTGGTAGCTTATCTCTAAGAAGAGATGTGGTGGCTACATGGCTATGAATTATGTTACAATGAGGCTACAGGGCCTTTTTATTATTGAACAACAAAGGAAAACCTTGAATAACCAAAACCCTAACCCTAGGAGATGGAACTTCAAGAGTCTGTGGGCCATATTGGGGTTAGTTGGGCAGTCAACTTCTTGGCATCATAGCTTGGTCATATGATCTTCATTTGGCATGTATGATACCTTGTTAGAAATATATCTTCGATTACTGCAATATTTGTAGAGGGCCTTGATTGCTGACCTTAAAAGAACCCCGTTTTGGGGGTCAAAACAACTCTGAAAGTTCAGGACCCGAAAATATGCTAAAAATAGTAAATGCTGCTATAATAAAGGAAACTGATGAAATTTATTGGAGGTCTAGGTGGAATAGGTAGGTGGTCACCAATATTCACTTGGATCAGGTAGAGATGGTTATTTATTAAATTTATTGAGGAAGAGTTGAGTCTCTACGCAGATGAGAAATATATCAAAATAGAGGGGGGTTATAATATGTCCCTAGAGTTGAAGCAAAGATGTTTGCTAGAGAGAAAGTGGACCCACCAGGAGTCCTAGTTTGATTTCAATTTCTAGGAAGATTTAGCTCCCATTGCTTGATTCATAAGGGTAGGGTCCCTAATTGTCAATCCTCTAATCTTGAGGGGCTCGAATGGTAGCCCATTTTACCAAGTGAACTTTTTTTAACAGGCTTTGTTTCGTTCCCAAAGAAACTTGCAAATAATAGTCCCCAATTCTAACAAGATATGTTGAGGCACAAGAAGTGCGGAAAACTGATACAAATGAGTGGATGATAACATAGATTTGATGAGAATGACGCAACTAGTGAAATTGAGCCATTTGGTGTCCTAACATTCAAGCTTGTTTTTAATCTTCGAGATGACAGAGAGACAAGCTTGGGGAGAAAGAGTTTTGAAACAAATAGGAATTCCAAGATATTTAAGAAATATTTCCAACCTTCCACTATGTTGAAGCCAAAAATCACACCAATTTGGAGTCGCTTGGCCACCGTAATGTTCCATGTATATATCTATGATTTAGCTAAATTGGCCAAACCTCCTGAGGTAGAAAGAAAGCACTCTAAGAACAATTTATATATACAAGAAATGGCCACTGAGCCTCCCAAAATAATATCACAATTCAGTGAATTGAGAGTGGTTAACACTTTTGGTAGCTAGATTGAATCTGAGATCATGAAGGTGTTTCGAGCTACATTCATATTCAAGTATTTTTCTCAAGTTGTTAGATACTAATATGTAAAGAAAGGGAGAAAAGAGACATCCTTGATGAAGTCCTTGAGAAGTAAGGAAGAAGTTGGTAACTTTTCCATTAACCAGGGGAGCAATCCAAGGAGAGCTAATACAAATTCAAATCCACTGAAGGAAAGTTTTGTTGAACCCCATATTTCTCAATACTTTGAAAAGGAAGTCATTCCTAACTCTATCAAATCCATTGACCATGTCTAGATTAGTGGCCATTTCCTTATCCCCTTTCTCTTTGCTAGAGAATATTGCTTCTTGGACCAAAATAATGTTGTCAAATATCTGTCTCCTAAGGGCGAAGCCTCATTGGTTTTAAAAGATAATGCTAGGGAGGATATTTTTTAATTTTTATGCAATAAGTTTGTAGATTATATTATAGGAGATATTGCATAAAGATATGGGTTGAAATATTAGGAAAGAGGAGGGATTGTCTTCTTGAGGAACCAAGGCCAAAAAAGAGGAGTTTATCCCTCATCCCATACATCCATTTTTCGAGGAGTAATTGATCAATATGCATAATTCCTTCTTAATTAGGTCCCATAAATGCTGATAGAAATGAGCTGAGAATCCATCATGACTAGGGGCCTTATCTAGATGAAAATAATGGACAACTCTGCATATCTTTGCTTCACAAGGAGGGATAATTAATTTATTGTTCACGCCTTCAGAAATAAGATGTGGAGTGTACTCCAACATGTAATTTTCTGATTCGTTAGATGGAAGGTCACTTTGGGAGTAGAGGTTGCTGAAGAAAGCAACTACTTCTTTTATTTTATTAAAGTCATCCACCGTGGCCCCATTGATCAATATTTCCTAAATTATCTATTTCCTTTCCTTGTTTTTAGCTTGTTTGTGAAAATATTTTTTATTTCAATCCCCTCCCTGAAGCCAAACACTCTAGGACTCCAGTCTCTAATACTCCTCTTCCTCTTTCACCTATGTGTGTGTTGTAGTGGATGCAACACACTCCAATATTTTGGCCTATACTTAAATTTCAGAGCCTACTGTGGATCCTATGATCGATTGCTCAGTCACTTATTTGGTAAGTTGATGATCTCAAGCTTCCCTCTTCGATCTTAAGAGTCATTCACGCTTTTATCTTTATACAGTATGTGTCATATTTGGTCATGGGGATTATTGCTTGCTATGAAAAGGGAAGGTTGTTTTGCTTCAAGGGGAAATCTTTGTGAGAATGGGTTATCCTCACCAAATAGACAAGTTTCATACTCATTTCACACACTCTTACACAAGTGTCACCTTTATCCTCCCAAACTCTATCATCTTAGTCACACATGCGGTAAGTTGCCACAAAGGTTGTTGCATTAAGAGAAGTATGTGTTATATGTTTTGGATGGTCTATGTTGTATCAGTAAGTGTTCAAGTGTGTGATTATAGTCAAGTTCTATCATTGTTCACATCAGTTCCACTGATCCCACACTTAGCCAAACTTCGGAATTTCCCTAGCAACCTAGCCTCATCCAACTTTCCTAAACTACACATTTTGCATATGTAACCATCAAGCTTTTCCCTTGCTTGTTGGAAATGCACAATGCGTAGAAATTACAACCTTCCTTACCATTAAAAACTATGTAGTGGTTTCCTATAGTGTCCTTCCCTCCATTGGAACCCACTGTCTCCAGAAACTGCGTAGTGTTTTTCCTCATGCATTTCAACTGGCCAGTTCACCTTGCATCCTGAAACTATGCATATGTGTCCTCCCAGGGCCTCATCTCATAGCATTTCCTTGCATCCTAAAATTGTGTAGTTTTGTCCCTCAACTGCCCAATATTCCTTGCATCTTGAAACTATGCAGATGTATCCTCCCAAGGCCTCATCCCGCAACAGTCATTACCACTAAAAATGTGCAATTGTGTCTCCTAGCAGCCACAAAGAAGGATGTCATGCTAAATGACTCTCAAGGAGTTGAGGAGAAAGATAAGCAGATAAAGGAACCCAAGGTATGATAGAATATCGAGACCACATGAAGAATCCATCTAATTCATAACCCTTTGGAGGGTAGGTATGGAAAAAAAATCACATCTTTTGAAATACACCTCTTAGTGTAGCTTGAAGGATTTCTTATCATTTTCATATCATTCTATCTTCAATAACATGAATGGTTGCAAGCACTTAAAGCCAATCCATGTGTTTCCTCTACGTGTCTTTCTCCCTTTCGCTTGTTGGATCAATTGTCATCTTTTTACATGTTTGGTTGTTATGTCATGTTTTCAAGCCATCCTGGTGACCTTGAAGGTTGGTCTTTGTGTATACAAGTTGTCCTATCCATGTAAACATCTATGACACTCATACAAAAAGTTGTAAGCATTGTTGCAAAAATGTTGTCACAATCATCCAAAGCTCTATCCCAAGTGTCGCATTTGTCACTTTTAACTCTAGACAGTCTCAGAGGGAAATGATTTGTCTTGTTGTCCCGACAGTCTATGTTGTCATGTTGTCGAAGTGTTCTAAGTGTGTGATCACAATGTTGAGTCCTCACAAGTTCACTTGCCTGCCACACTTAGATATTTTCCTGAAAATCCTTCCTACTGAACAACTCCACTTCACCAGACCCTGACTGAGATGCATTGCATAGTCTCAACCCTCACTCATGTTGATCTACTGCTTGGAACTGCGCAGTGCTTAAGGTTGGCCCCCAAGACAGTTGCACTATGCAATCCCAGAGGTGAGCAGTTTTCCTTCCTTCCCAGAATTGCGTAGAAACTGCCTTGAAGCTCGACTTGAACTGTGCACTTCGCAAGATCAATCATCAAGCCTCCTCCTTGCCTTCTAGAACCCCACAATGCATAGAGATCTTAACCTTCTTTTCCTCCCAGAACTGTGCAAAGGGGTCCTCCCAGTGTCTTCCCTCAATCGAGACTCACTACTCCTAGAAACTGCGCAGAACTGTCCTCTCTAGTCCCTCTTCTGCCTTTTCCCGTCTTCCCTCAGAAAAATGCGCAGAGGTGCCTCAAGGTCCCACCTTGCAGCTACCACTGGTGACCTCAACTGTGTTATCTTGCCTCCCAGTGGCCATTACACAGTTTTCCTTGACAGTGAAGACAATGCCCTGGAGTTCCTCAATGAAGCCTGATTTTCGCTCTGCACAATCTCAGTGACCAGTCTCCCTCCCTGTCACTTGGAACTGCGCAGTTACTAGGCCCTCTTCCCTAGCTTGTCATTTGTCTCAGGCCCGTCCATGGAAAACAATGCATCATCTTAGACTAGGGGGTTATGGATTTGATGTTGTCCCATCATGAGTGAATTGCAGGAACAGATACACTGATATATCATGGCAAAATGACGAATGATATGGAGAAGGAGAAAACATGCTAAAAGACCTATTTGTAGTTAGATGGATGTAAGAATCTTATCAAAGAACAAGCAAAGGGAACACATGCATGCAACCATATTACAAGACCAATATCATTGAAGACCCCACAACATCAAGATATGCAGAGGAGAAGAGAAAGCACATCCAAGAACATGTCCATCACTCAACAACAACAACAACTTGCGCCACAACCAACCATTCCATGTCACTAGTGTCATGTCAAGTTGTGTCATGAGTTGTCGAGGCCACATCACTACTATGGGCCATATATGTTGTAACAGAATGTAATGTAAAGTGAAAGTCCAACAGAGACACAATGAAAATAAAGAGTCATGTCAGTTGAAAATTCATAGGAAGTCGAACGGTCATGAGGGAATTCCAAGAGTCACAAGGGTCAAGCATCACCCTTGGCTATATATACCCCTCCCATTGTATGAGGAAGGAGTTTTCACCTTGGCTATCGCACGAAGAATAAATAATTTTTAGTCAGTTCTTTGAGGAGCAAGGAGTGGCTCCAATGTCCCACTACTAGGGCTAGTGATGTATCATGTACATATGTGTCTTGGAATTTTTTCTTAATATAGAATCTTGTCCAGGCCATCATGTTTTCATGCATGTCTTGTGGATGTTTGTAAGACTATTCTTTCAACATTTGTAATTCATGTTTGTTTCACATGTACTAAAATAGATGAACTATTTCGATTGTTTTAGTACTTACTTATTATTGGGAATGTGTTGTATTGGTTATCACTATTGTCTCATCCTTGTGGACTACTCTGCAGGATACTAGACAGACCTTCCTCACTTACTGGTTGTAATGACTGTCACATCCGTTGTGGACTACTCTGCTAGATGGTGGACAAGAGTTCCCTTGTACTTTGGTTTTAACAACTATCGCGTCTACTGTGGACTATTCTGCTGGATGCTAGATAGACCATTCCTGGTTCACGTGTGTCTCTTCCTGGGTGGTACTATTACCTGTCACTTAGAGGTGCACTTCCCCCCTTTTTCAATAAGAGAACCTTGACACAATTACGCTATGCACTCACCAAGCACACTTACCTTCTTGTTTGAAGATACCAATGTAACACTCTCATGTGATGATAGCTAGAGCCAAGGTAGATCTCTGAGTATATGACAACCGACCCTTTATACCGGATGGGACTCCCACACCAAACAGTGCGAGGTCTAGTTGGGACTTCATATCGGGGAGATTCCCTTAGTTGATGGTTTTTGAACACTGTCAACAATGTGATATTTATCAAACAAGGTCATATCCTACCACATCATTTCCTTAGTTATATAGGCTTCCCTTCCAAAGCAGAGTGAAGGTGGCTGATAGTGTGCTCCATATCATGAATGTCTACATGACTACCCGACTTTAGAGATCAAGCCCAAGATTTAAGACAATTTTTAGCCTTTTGATATTTTTCTCCCAAATTGTTATAGCGATGCCTTCTACCTAGGGGCGCTGAAACTGAGCTACAATCTTAATCAAGTAAAGTTTTAATTATAATAAAATATCACATTTAAACACAACCTCTTAAAAATGAGGTATTTTAAATACAATTTAAAAAAAAAAATGAGCAAGCTAATCACTAAACAAACTCAACCCTTTTTTTTTCAAAATTTTCTCAAATTTCATAATATTTTTTTTGAAATTTTAACCTCAAATCTCTCTTTAAAAAGTTTAATCCAATTTTAAATGACTTTAAAATAAAACTTACATAATTAAGATATATATATATATATAATATAATATTAATATATATATAATAAATAAAATTGCATTGAGAGCACTCTTCAACCCAGTATAGTAGAGATGTTGTAACATAATGTTTAACATTTTGACTATGTCAAATTACATAAAAATAAAAAAAATATTAATGTAATGTAAACATTTTAAAATGAGGCAAAATAGAATTAAAAAAATAAAAATAAAAATAACCCTATAAATATAAAATGATAATAATAATAATGACCCATGGTATTCATGTGGAATATACCCTATTTAAAAAAAGAAATTAAACCAACTTAGATCCATCTTAACTCTAGATTTACCAAACATTATGTGAAATAAAATCTCTTAAAATACAAACCTAGACGAAAAAAGATTTGATTGTTTTCAATACTTAATAGATGCAAAATTAAATAATCTAAGACTCATTTATTATATAATAAATAAAAAAATATCTTAAAATATAAATTATTAATATATCTAAAAATGATAAAATTATTTTAATAATTATAGAAGAAAATTCCATTACAAATTTATTAACCAATTATCTTCGGCGAAAAACTGACTTACTTTAAAATCTATACAGAAAATTAATATGACATTTCGATTACTTTCCATTATTTCTTGTTAAGACTTTAGTGTAGGTGAATGAACTGCCCTTGCTATTTGGTTTCTTATATGTTTTGGTTATTCCCTCACAGCAACATACATGGTTGATGTGTAATATTTTGAAGTCCTAAATATTGGGTAAATAATTAAATTAAACCTGAATGGATATATATTTTAAAATATGTATTGTTAAATTTAAATATTTAATTAAATAATTAATATTAATATATAATTAAATAGTTATGTGAAGATTTTTTTCTATAAGTAAAGGGGTCTTTGTCTTAAAAATAACGAGATCTCATATATTATTTGGTGTCTAGTTTCTCTCCTTGTGGGACGATTGAGCGGTTGGATGTTATCCTTTCTACCTAGTTTCAAATCTGACGGGGACATTTTTAGGCCTTACCAATTCACCATGGCGTGTATTAGATATACTAGTGTTATAGTGGCAAGCACTAGGCCTCACCCAATTTTATGCAATAAATTATCAATTCCTCTTAGTTTATATATATATATATATATATATATATATAAATAAAATAAATATAAATAAAAATATACAATTTTAAATGGAAATTTTAAATTTCAAATTAATTCATCAATTAATTAAATGTTATGTAATATAAAATATAATTACCTTTAAATCTCTCCAAATAACACATCAGACTAAATAACTTAATAATTATTTTTATAACCTATTAAATTCGAAAATTAGTTTTCCTATTAAAAAGCAATAAATTAGGGATGATAGGAGTGAGAGGATTCATTGTTGATACTAAAGGAAACGAGGAAAACTTTTTTGTATGGAGACTGAGAAGTCCCACAAACAAGTAAGTTAAAACTGTTATTTTATTTCAAGGTTCGAGAATTGCTAATGAAAGGTGACATAGGAGGATAATTGTTATTGGGGAATCAGAAGGTGTCATTAAATCTATGTGCAAAATTTTGACAAAAACAAGGTGTTTTATCCCGAATATTCCATGGAATAAAAAAATAAGTAGCAAGGTTTGAGGAGACCAAGTTCTTTCATGTGCTGGGGCATAAAATTGGCACGCTGACACATTGGCAAATAACGCATAGCCTCCTTAGAAACAAAACAAGATTATCAAAGTTTCCAATTCCATAACCAGTTTATAATGAGGAGTTTAAATAACAATAATTGGGATACCATGTTAACCATCCTCTCTAAACACATATAAATTGTCAAACACATGGATTTTCAATCCCTACACCAAGACACATTGAGTTGAAATTCTATGTGTATGTGTTGAAGTCCATCTCCGCATGCAACATTCAATGAGGTGAGTTAATCTCATCTCATTATTCTTAATGCAAGTGGGATCATGGTGGATGTGGTGAATTAATGTTTGTTGGGGATTATTTTTCAAGTGCACAGTTCCATTTTCTTCTTTTAACGAGAAATTCCTTGGATTTCTAATTAGTCCATGTTCTTGATTCAAGAACATGGAATACTGGAATTAGATGCTTCATTTGTTCATGGGCAGGAAATGATGATGGGATTATAATTATAGTTGAAGGAAGTCTACCCCTAGGTCAAGTATTCTTGGATTAGAATGATGAATGAAGTGGTAATTTAAATACTCAGTTTGTTATAACAAGTGGGATTGAGTCATTCTTATTGCATAGATGATGGTATTAGCACTATTAGGTAAGTGTACATCACATAAGGTTTGAAACGGTTGATTCATTCAGTTTGAGAGAGGAATAATTTCTATTAATGAATTTGGAATCACCAATAACACATAAACATATGGGTTTTTTTCGACCTATGAGCTTAAACAAATTCAATGGATTCTAAAATATTAAGAAGTGTATATAACAAGCAATAAAGTTGCAATTTCCTCCAGCCCAAGAAACAAATTGAAATGGTCAGCATTACGTACAACAACAACAATAAATTTCTAAATTATAAGCTAGGTATGATACTCTTAAGCAAGCCGTTGTTAATATAGACATGGTGTCCTCCATGACTCTATTATATAGGTTTTTGGAACATAAAAAAATGAAATGGTTCTAACAAATATAGAGATGAAGCTTGTAGAATAGAACTTAGTTAATGGAGATAAGATTGTAGAATAGAACTTAATTAATGATGGATTAAAGTGAAATAAACTAAATAAGTAACTAAACATTTATTTAGTAAATTTTACATTTAAAATTTATTTAATATTTACTTATTGTTGTTAAAAAATATACCCATAGTAACATCTAAAAACCTTTTTTGAAAAAGATAGTAACTAAAACTCCGAAATAAATAAATAAATAAATATATATATATATATATATATATATATATAATAAAAACGTCTTTCAAAGAGAGGGCGTTGTCTAGTGAGGGCACAATTTTGCTCGGAAAGTTGCTTTTTGCCCGAATCCAATATATTTTATTTTTCAAAGAGTCTTACCATAAGAGTGTTTGAATTGTTTTTATTTTATGGGGAAATAGATTCAACACCATCAAAACGCTTGGGGCATCCAAAATCCTGAAACTTGACAACTGTAACATAGATATCCCAAAATTTTCTACTGTTTTTTTACCAAATCATGCTGGAATTTTCATTATTTTCTAGACAAAATTGTGGCATTGTGAGACTACTCTAAAAGGGAGTAACGAAAACTTGAAAACTTTCTTTATTCGTGAGGCATTAAAAAGCACAATATGATAGGCGAAAAACTCATAATTTTCAAGGTAAAAACCTCCTTAATCTTGTGGCGTCATATAAACACAATAATATAAAGCCATTAAGCTATATAATATATATATATATATATATATATATATATATATATTTCAAACAATGTGGCACCATATGAGTCAAATTGTATTGTGGCACTATATGCGTCAAATTGTAAACAATTTAAACAACCACGGATCATCTAATATCATGAATGATGATAATGAAATTGCAAGCAAAATAAACCAATCCTCATCGAAGTGATATGCCATTTAAATGAAATTGTAAACAAGTATAAGATGTAGTGTTGCTACTTAGTACGTGTCTCTTATGCAAAAAGTAGAGAAATTTTAAGGGTTGAATGTGATCATATAACTTAGTTATATTAAGTGCATGATTTAAGCACCATAACCTTGGTGGAGGGGGATCAAATTGCTAATAGAATCTATTGGTACATGATAACATAGTTTTATGAAAAAGGGCTAACAACAATTAAATAATTAAGCTATCAAAAAAATATTTTTTTTTAACAAGATCGGTTACTTATATATTATAAAAACTTCGAGGACTATGTCCTATTACATATGACAGGAAAAACAGGGAGGAGAGGATCCAAAATGGGTGCGCAGACCCTTGATCCTTGTTTCTAAAAACACGGTGCACTGTTTGAAAGAGGTAACGGCTATATTACCGGACAAAAGAACCTACTAACAGACAAAATTTACAATGCATATATCCTAAGGTTGCTGTTGATTGACTGAGTCATCAGGCTGAGCTTCTTTTCTTGCGCTGGCCCTAGTCGAGGCTTCTGCTTGCATGCTCTGAGTTAAGGTCTTGATGTGGGAAATCGCTTCCTCCATATGGTTGCATCTCTCCTTGAGTGCCTCAATCTCTGCTTTCTGCTTCTCCAACTTCTTCCTTTTGGACCTGCTATCTGCTTGAAAGTCCTCCTTGAGTTCATTGAAGTGTTTGAAGAATTTGGAAATCATAAAACAGTGGGCTTTGCACATGGTGCATTCACTGTTAGTGATGACTTTCTCCAAGGGATTGACTACTGGCTCGCGGGCTTCCTGCTGGTCTGCCATTTCAAAAACTTGAAGAGTTGCAACTGGGCCAAGCTGCTGCTGAAGGTGGATACAGAGGGCGGAGGCGGCAGAGGGAAGTGAAAGTGGCTGAGAGGGGGAGAGCAGGACGAGTTTCCTGCTCGGGAGAGGGACAGAGAAGGCGGCAGAGTTGATGGAAGCCTGTGGGAGGATAAAGACTGAAGGGAGAAAGCGCTGATACAAGGAAACAAAAGATTGATTAGTACTAAAAATGAACTGAGGAACGAAAGCGCCTAAGATTACCACGTAGGGAGGTCGGCCTCCACTCTCTCGATGAATTGAAATGGCCTTAGGAGTTGAACTGCTCTGAATGAAGACTGAGAGATTAACCTTCGCTGTGCTGGTTGACTTGTGAAGAGAGAATGGGGGATTGCTTATTTTAAAGGGTGAAGAGGGGCTGGGCTAATATTTCGGGCAGAGGAGCTTCCAGACAGTGAGGTGACTGAGAGGCCTGTCGAAAATTTTATTGCAGGCAAGAGCGATTTTGGAGCACAAACCACCTGTCTGAGGCTTGGAATTGGCGGCGGGGGTCATGAGGAGCCTGGGCTCGTACCTGGATGAAATGACATAGGTGAAGTCTTGTGCGTGAATCGAAGAGATGAGGATCTCTAATGTGCAGTCGTAGAGATTTGCCAGGGGATTAGGGAGCTTAGGGATAGGCGCATTTCGGGAGGAGGGATTACTGATGTGTCCCAGATTCTGAGGATTTTGGGTGGGATGGGACGATCTAAGGAATTGGTTTGCCATAGATAATTTCATTCTCTCTAACTTGGCCAACTGGCCTGCTGGTTGCCTTGTTAGCTTGACTATCCGCCTCAGTATTGTTAGCTCTTAATACATGTTTGAAGGTGACGCCTATTATTTCCCTGATGTTGTCAGTGATCCGATTCTTGATATTGTTGAGAGAGATTTGCTTAAAATCGCCCCCTGAAACCATGACTGCTATAAGAATAGCTGAGTCACCCAGAATGATTGGATTTTGCATGTTTAGGCTCTTCAGGATTGAGGTGCCCAGAAAGAGGCTGTATGCCTCGGCCTTGTTATTGGTCATGTTGCCCAAGCCCCATTCATAAGTGACCATAACTTTGCGCTGATGATCCTTTATAACTCCTCCTGCACTTGCTTTTCCCGGATTATTTTTGGATGCTCCGTCGAACTAGATTGTAGGCCTCTTTTGATTTAATATCCATTGAGTGACTTCCTCTTTGGTGCCTCTGAGCTTCCACTCCTTCCTTTTCTGGCCTAAATTGGAGGAAGTGTGGTTTCTTATATCCAGGCTGAGACTGAATTTGCTAAACCATTCGGTCTCACTTTTGTTCCAGCTTTCTTGGTATGGTTGGGACATTCCATTGGCACTTATAGTCTCTGAGATGAGCGCTATTGTTTTTTCCAAGGTGCTGGAGATGCTGGGCTTCCGATTGTTGAAAATGCATTTATTTTGAGTGATCCATATTTGCCAGCATAGAGTAGAGGGAATGTTGTTCCACAATCTAATGATAAGATTCTTGTTTTTCTTGGGGTAAGGGTAGCAGTTTCCCCAATTTTTGTGAAGAGAAGTGATTTGGTCGAGCATTTCTCCTCTACTTAGGGGGCTGATGATGAGCTTCCAGCAGCTTTGGGCAAAGGGGCATTCAAGGAAAAGGTGAAGGCTGCTTTCTTCCTCGGCTCGGCAAAGACAACATATTGAGGGACCAAGAATGCCTCTTTTTCTGAGGTTTTCAGCCGTGAGGATTTTACCTTTAAGGAGAGTCCAATTAAAGAACTTTACCTTCAGAAGACATTCTGATTTCCAAACCACTTTATGAAGAGCCCAATTGTTGGAGACCATGGCGTTCTGGAGAAGCTTATAGCCGTCTTTGACTGTGTAATTCCCTCCGTTGGGGTCCTAAGCAAATCTGTCCTCTGTCATTTTGTTTATAGGAGCTGAACCTGAGAGAGATATCTTGAGCTCAGTCCAAAGGTCCCTGAGATCGATTGGAGGGGAGAGACGCTTCCAGTCCTGCCAACTGTTATGTTCCCAAGTGGAGATGTCATATAAGGAATTCAAGTTTTTTGCTTCGATCCAAATTTGGAGAGGTCTGAGGTTTTGAGTTAAGTTCCTTAGTCTTGTTCCCATGATTCTATCCGCCCAAATGTTGATCTCTCTTCCACTTCCTGGCACTCTGGATATGTGATTTCTGAATAGAGGGGGGACTTTTTTAATGAGCTTCCAAACTGGAGTGCACTGCCTATCCACTATTGTTTCTGAGAGGATGTTAGAATTGGGGCCATTCAGATATTTCCTTTTGATGACCTCTGCCCACCATGAGCCTTTCCCATTGAGGATTCTCCATATAATTTTGAAACCCATTGCCATGTTGGAGAGACTTGGGATTTTTATTCCTAATCCTCCTTTTTCGAATGGGAGGGTAACTTGATCCCATTTAACCAGACTAAATTTTTTGGAGTCTTGCCTTCCTCCTTGCCATAGGAAGCTTCTTATGATTATTTCCATATGTTTATGCGTGCTTGCAGGGGCTAGAGTGACTGCGAATTGATAAATGGGGAGAGCAGAGAGGATGGCTTTGATGAGGGTAGTTCTTCCAACCAGATTGAGCCAAGTCATTCCCCAACTCTGGAGTTTTCCTCTCAAATTTTCTATGTGCTTCACCCAGATTTCTAACTTCACCGATTCTTTTGCTAGAGGCAGTCCTAGGTACATAAAGTAGCTCCAGTTTCTTTGAACTGGAATATCAAGGATCATGGAGATTCTTTGCATGATTTGCAGGGGAACATTCCAAGTGTATATCTTGCATTTTTGGTTGTTTAGTTTTCCTCCAGAAGCTGATAGGAAGGAGTCTAGTGTTTTCTTGAATCTTTTTGCCATCAAGCTAGAGGCTCCCCCCATTAGGAGAGTGTCATCTGCGAAAATCGAATGATTTATTCCCTTTGTTCCTCTTTCTATACTGATTCCTGTGATTTCTTTTTACTTTCAGAGTTTTTCCAAATGAATGCTCAGAGTTTCTGCCATGATGATGTATAAGAAGGGGGAGAGGGGGCAACCTTGTCTCAGTCCCCTAGTGCTTCTGAAATAGTTGCTTGGTCTGCCATTAATCAGAGGAGCTTTCCAGGGGTGAGTGATGCACTCCATGATAATGCTGATAAAATTATTGGATATCCCAAATTTCCTGAGGACTTCCTTCAAGAAGTGGTGGTTGACCCTGTCGAAGGCATTTGCCATGTCTAATTTGATGATCATTCCCCTTTCCCTCCTGCTTATGCTACTATGGATTGCCTCTTGAATCAGGATGACATTGTCCGTGATTTGTCTGCTTGGGACAAAACCCCCTTGGTTCTCTGAGATGAGGAAGGGGAGAAACTTTTTGAGCCTATTGGCTAGGATTTTAGTAATGATTTTGTAAGAGACATTACACAAGGAAATTGGATGGAAACGGTCGAATGAGAGGGGATTGAGATACTTGGGAATAAGGGCTAGATGGGAGGATTTGATATTGTTTCCCATTTTATATTTTGAGAAGACGTTTTTCGCCATCCTTATGAAGTCTTTCTTAATAGTTTCCCAGTGGTTTCTATAGAAGGCCACTGTGAACCCATCAGGGCCTGGAGCCTTTTCTTGCTACATGCTAAACACTGACAACTTAATTTCCTCTTCCGTGACCTCTTGATCTAGCTCTCTGTTTTGCGAGTCTAAGATTTTATTTTCGATTGGGCTTAGAAACTCCTCGTTGTCCTGAGACTGGGGGTCTGCGGATAAAAGGGATTTGAAGTGTCTGTAGGCTGCCTCTTTGATTTCTTCCTGGTCCCTTATCTCTTTCCCTTCCACCATGATTCTCTCTATTTGATTCCCTGCACGTCGAAGCTTTAGACTGTTGTGAAAAAAGGATGTATTTTTGTCTCCAGCACGAAGCCAAAGACACCGAGATTTTTGCCTTTGTTCCTCTTCCTCCATCCTATTTTGCCTGTATAATTCTTTATACATTCCATTTTCTTTGGATTGATCCTCCTCTATGTACTGAATGCTTTCTTTTTCCTGGTTCCATTTCTCTAGTTGTTTATGGAGGTCTGTTCTTTTTTTGTTTTCCTCTGCTGCGTAGTTTCTTGCCCACTGTTTGACAACTGATCTGAGAGATTTAAGCTTGGTTTCCCATATGTAGTGGGGCAAACCAATGACTTCCTTCGCCCACTGCTCCTGTATCAGTTTTCGAAATTCTTCTTTGTTGTCCCAGGCTTTGTTATATTTGAAAGGGAGAGGCCCCAAGTTCCTTCCCTTATTGAGAATCAAGACCACAAGTTTGTGATCTGAGGCGTAGCCTTGAATAATTTTGCTTTTGATGATGGGAAAACTTGCAACGATTCCTTCTTGAACGAGGATTCTATCTAGCCTCTCTTTTATGTTACTGTTGCCAATTCTCTTGTTACTCCAGGTGAACCTCCCATTTTGAGGAGGGATGTCCACAAGATTGTGAGTTTGGATTATAGTTTCTAGGGAGTCTCTTGATGGATCTGCATAGAAATTTCCTCCTAGTTTTTCATCAGCATTCCTTATTAGATTCAAGTCTCCTCCAAGGAATATGTTCCTTCCTTGAGCTGATTGGAGATCTGTGGTTATTGTGTCCCAGCATGAGGCTTTGTCCCTATAATGATTTGGTGCATAGATGTTATATATAGTGTAGTCCTCTTTTGAAGCTTTGTTCCGAATGTCAGTTCTGACCCACCAACTGTGTGAGTTTTGATTTATGAGTTCCATTTGTTTTTATTCCATATGGTTCCTATACCTCCTGATGCACCAGCTGTGCTTATTGCTGTACCTGAATAATTTTTGCTTCTTTTTGTGTGATTTTGGAATTATTGGTCAGAGATTTTGGTCTCCTGGATAAGGAGAAGATCTGGCTACTTGAGTTTAAGAAGATCCCGGACTACATTTGCTTTTAGGGAGGAGCCCATCCCCCTACAATTCCAAGAGACCAAAATCATCATTTACCATTTTTGGTGTGGGTCTCGCTCTTCTCTTTCATCTTTTCCCCACTTCCTTTTGACTTGTCTAGGAAGGTGTCCATTGGTTGCTGAGTTCCAGTAGCCATTTCTTTCGCTGCGTTTTCATCCCTGATTTCTTTATTTGACTTCCTGCCTACTTTTCTAGGGGGATCAGAGGAGAGGTTATTTTCTTTTGATTTGTTTCTTGTTAGAATTCGATCCACAGTTGGGGGAGGGGAGGGCTGGGGCAGGGAGAGGGGGGAGGAGATTGCTAGAGCATTGCCTCTGGGAGAGGGGGGAGGGGATATGGGGTCCTCTGCTGACAGAGATTCAAAGGGGTTGGATGATGAGGGGAAAGGAGGGGCTGAGCTGGACGGATGAGAAGGAATGGAGTTTTCCAAGGGAGCCTTAGAGCTTGGGCCGGGAGGGGGATTGGGTTTTTTCTTTTTAACTTGTTCCCATGCGCCTTCCGAGATTTCAATGTTTCCTTCAGATTCATTTGTTTTTAATTTACTACATCTATTTGCGAAATGCCCATACTCATGACATACCTTGCACTTGAAGGGTAGCTTCTCATAGTCCACTTGTTGTATGTATGTCCACTGATCTACTTTGATCTTGATGGTTTCCGGCAGTCCTTTCCCCAGATCTACTTCGACACATATCCTCGCACAAGCATGCATGTTCTCCTTTGGTTCAGATCTGTCTATGAATTTACTGACAGCGTTCCCAATAGCCTTGACTGATTCGTCTCCCCAGCAGATGGGGCAGGCGGACCCAAACCGAGATTGCATTTGGTACGTCCATCTCCGGATCGAAGTCAAGAGACCATCTATTCAGGTATAGACCCCGAGAGTCCATAAAATAGGGGCCATTTCTGAAAATGAGATTCCTGTCCTCCTTTGATTCGAATAAGAATGTGTAGTAGCCTCTTCCACAAAATTTGATTGTGATTTTCCCTTGCACTATCGAATTCCAGTTGCGTTCTACCCATCTTTGGATTGATCTGGGAGAGGGCCAGAGTCCCGTGAACTGACCGACCAGACCTCTTTCTGCTAGAGAGATTGCAGCCTTCCTCGGGAGAGATGGAGGAAGAGAAACTTCTGGAATTTCATCTAGTTTCTTGATGAAATTGGAAGCAGAAGGACGAATTTTCCCTGTTGCATTCTCAGGGATGAGAGAAGGAAACTGTTTCTCAAAGTCTTCAGTGTCAGAAGGCGGGGGATCAAATCCAGCCACTAGAGAGCCAGATCGCAGAGGGAACAGGGAGGGAGGGGGCTACCGGAGAGGAGCCCCGGAGCTAGAGCAGAGCAGGAGAAGAAGAAGAGCAGGGGCCCAAGCGGCCAAGGATCACGAGCCTAGCAGCAGAGCTGCCAGGCGCAGGGCTGGGGGCGCAGCAGCAGGAACCCTAGGCATACACAGAGCCAGGGCGCGCGCGATCATCTAGTCTTCCATCATAGCTATCAAAAAAATATTATGATTAATAAAATAAATTAATAGAAAAAGATGGAAAAGCATTGTTATTAGAAGAAAAACATATTTATTAAAAATAATACAAGGAATAATTTAGACAAAATACAACAATTAATAGAGAACAAACAAGTAATGATTATATCTTAATAAATATTTGTTGTTAAAAATAAGTATGATAAGGAATGGAAATAACATATTAATTTTGGAAAAATCCAAATATATATATTTTTTAGATAATTAATTTATGAGGACATTTGACTATTAGAGGTTTTATTTTTTAAGCAAATTTTAATTATGAAAATTTGATTTTAAACCCATAAAATTAGTCATCCACCAATCAAAAAATTAGAAATTCCAAATTTTAAAATTCAAAAATTATTTTTAATATCTAAAAAATAAATTTAATATTTAATTTCACCAAAACTTTAATAAGTTCTGCAAATAGTTAAAAAGAAAATTTCAAATTAATAAAGAGTCAAAGCATTTTGACCCAAACCAATTACAATATACTCTGGCTTGGACATGTATACTAAGATGAGCTACAATTCTTATTCACACGGTATAATGAATAACAATTTATAACTAGTTAATATGTTTTTTTCATTGTTATATATATAGAGAGAGAGAAGAATCAAATCTCTTTAAGTGTACATATCTTTTTAGAGTACATAAACTTTGAAAAACTTTGATTAGACTTGATGCTATATATATATATATATAGAGAGAGAGAGAGAGAGAGAGAGAGAGAGAGAGAGAGAGAGAGAGAATGCATGAATGGACTAAACACATTGAAAATTCCTTTGGGCATTTGATTGTGTAAACATCATACTTCAAATTTTCAATTCCAAGAAATATTTATTGGATTTAGGCAAATTAACTAAAAAATATACTTGAAAATAGACCAAAATGTAAAATAGCTAGATGAAATATACTAACTATAAAGAAATATTTTTTCCCCATTGCTTTCAATTTTTCCATATAATATTTTATATAGGAATTAAAAAAAAAAAATTATGACCTACATTAACTTATTTTTTAATAAATATTTTTTAAATGCTACATATCAAAACTTCAAAGAATTAGACATCTTCAAATACTTTCATTTACTTTTTATTACGATGAATATAAAAATGTTGTTGTTGATTTTTAATCTTTCTCTCTCTATGTATAAATGTGATATTGAAATATATTACTTAGCATTGATATTCAGATAATTTTTTTGGGAAAATCCAGCCTTGTTAAGGGTTGGTGTGACCCAGGTGTGCGATCCCAAGGTGATTTTGATCATTTAGATGCTCCTGGGTCGACGCTACTCAAGCTACAGGATAGGCATGCCAATGATCTCAAAATTCACATTAACTAGCAAACAAATAAAAAAAAAAGTGAATATATATATATATATATATATATATATTATATATAATTACTTTATCTCTAAAGTTGATATAAAATTATGCACATTGAAATATTTTATTTATGGCAGAGAATAAGACCAAAATATGTTAGTTTTTAACTAAAATTAACCATGAGGATCAAATCAATTAGAAGAACCATAAGATCAAATTATCCATCTCAATTTTCCAAGTGCAAGAGTATCAAACATCTCAAGATGCAAACCTATTTTTGACTCTAAAAGTTGAGGAAAGGTTTGAGCCTCCAGTTTTTTATTCCTTTTGGCACTTGGTAAATCCATAATTAAGATGAATTTATATATACTCTTAATAATACTATTTATATTTATATAAATTTCAAATTTGTACATAAAAATATTTTCATATATATATATATGCACTTGAACTATGTTCTATTGGAACATGGGTTTTGGCATTGAGAGAGTAGAGGGCTTAGCGGCCAGGAAACCCTAGCGACTTTGCACTTTGGTTTGTGCAACCATTTCTTTCCCCATTGTACGTGTTTTCAGGCTTCTCTCATCCAACCCTTTCATGCATTGTTTTGCAGGCTGGCGTGACCCATTTTCGAGGTTTCGTGGTGGGTTTGTTGGTTGATGCCGAGCTCTTCCACTTGTGTCGTTGCCTCCTCTTTTGGTGCTCTTGTCGGCCTTTACTGCGTGATTGGTGATGGGTCTTCGCTGTGGTGATTTGCTTCCTTGTTTTATGTTGTCGTCTTGGATTCAACTATTGGTTTGCACCACCACCCCTCCTCAGGCCGAGTTTGGATTCTCTATCTCGACGCTTCTTATGGCTCCATTGATGGTGGTCCCTGCCACCGTCTTCGCATTGTTTCATGTTTGAAATCATGTGTTTGATATGGCTGGCTTTGTGGCCACTTTTTTTTTCCATCTCGGGGCTTCGGCTCTTCCAATGTTTTGTACCATTGGGGTTATGTTAGCGATCTTTTACACCTTGTTTTGTTAATTTCTAGACTATTGTCAGTTCTTTTGATTTTTGGGGTTTCAACCTTGCAGTTTATGCTTTGCAGTTTTTTTGTGCCCTAGGGTTTGATTTTCTTGTGAGGACCCTATGCTTTAAATGCTTATCTAGAATGTGCAACAAAATTTCATCTAAAATGGTCTTCATGTTGACCTTTTTGGTTTTTTTATGATGTTAGCTTTTTCCTTAGTTTTCATTTTTCGAAGGCATTCTCGAATATGAAAATTGTAATTTCTTTTTGCTCTAATGAATAACATTGAATATATATATAGAGAGGGAGAGGGGGAGAGAAGAGAGAGTATATGTTTATTAATTAAATTTAAATACATCAGCATGTAACTAGCAAGGATTTGAACTTGAGTGGGGAAGATAATAACTATTCCACTCAACCACCTAAAGTAACCCCAATTGGCTCATATAAAAATATTCTCATTTATAATTATATGTTTATGAAATGAATTTATGAAGGTTTTACATGTTTATGAATTATTTGTTCTCAATATCATGTTTATGAATACGAATCATTATTACTTAAATTTATTTTAATGTGATAAGCATATTATGAATTTATTTTTCCAAAAAATTGTATGTAAACTAAAATTACAATATAACAAATTGAATTGAATGGATTTATTTTGATCTAATGTTTTATTGAATATGCCAATACAATATCCCCTCCATACTGGGATATACAATGCCTCTTGGCACACTTTTTGTTTTGGTAAATAATTTCAATACCAACAACAAAAGTTAATGTCTTTTGTTCCTAATGTTCTGTTGTGGCCACCAACAACCCCCCTCTTTGTCTGATATTAGCAATAACACCAAGCAAATGGGGACCCTTAATAGAAAATCCAAACAAACATTTTATGAAAAATTTTGTATTCAACTCCTTAAAACTTTATCGCATCGCGAGAAAAGAATGAAACGTTTTCTTATGAGCATAATAAACTGCGAAGAAGCGACGTGAAATTCATCGCATCACATTCATTATAAAGCGCTCTTAAATGAAAAAACTTAAGAAATCTCCGACGGCCAATATGCGACGTCACATATCGCAACATCGCGTAAGTAGCACACAATGACTAAATGTGATCTGCAATGCTGCGATATGCGATGCGGCGATCTGCGATGCTGCGATCTGCGATAAATGCGATTTGTGAAAATTCGCGATCATGATTTTCTACGATGACACATCTTGACGACGCGATCCGCGATGCTGCGATGCGAGTCGCAGAAATCACCCATCGCGAATTTTCCTCGGCGTAGTATTCAAGGAAAGCTATCCATTAACCAAAATTGGGCGCGCACCTTAAAAAAAATTAATGATTGTACGCCAAAGTATTCAGGAAGGACAGTCTTGTGTTTGTCAAAAAGTCAATTCGCTATGGGTGTCATGATTATGCATTCATAAGAGCTTAAAGCTTTCATGTCAATCTTTATTATCATTACTCTTTTCCTTTGCGTAAACTATAAGACAAGAAATAACATGAAGCAATGTGCAGGAAACATCTAAGGAAAAGGGGAAAGCGTCAATGCTCGGAGAACAGAGAAGAGATCCCTTCAGAAATGGATGTCGCATGCGACAGGACCGCAGATTCTAGAGTATCGTTCAACAGATGCTGATGTCAATAGGCCATCTAAAGCTCAGAGTCAAAGGCACACAAAAGCAGCATGTTTACAAAAAACCCTGAAGCTTACGCACCAGAAAAGCCCGGAACAAAGAACGGAGGCAATTTTCGATGCAGAAAATTGTTCAGAGAGTAAAGTCCCTAACTTATTCAGTCATTCGCAAGGCCATAAACCAAAATAGCAAAAGCAGAATCAGTTTGAGAGAAATTTGAGTTATTACCAAATGTACACGTAGTGAATACACCCAGCCAGAGGAAGATTCTCGAAAATATCTTCTAGTTTACCAGAAAGTGGTGTCAGCGCTTGCTATTTCTATTTTTATAGCTCAAACGAAAGCGGAAGGCGACCAACCGACTCTTCCCAGTCGAATGTTGCATGTTTGCAGCACTAAGGAGCAAATACAGAAATAATTTAGAATTAGATTCAATTTTTAGAAATAGTTTTTCTTTATCAGAAGGGCGGTCATTTAAAACCGTATCCTAAATTTATGTAATTAAGTTAATTAGTTAGCAGTATTTAAACCCTTCTTAGGAATTTAGAGAAGGGTCCAGAAATTTGTCAAAAACTTGTCCACGGAACATGCACTTCTGCACCCTCAGAGGAGGTTTTGATGAATGGATGGATCGAGATTTATTAATGTTTGCATTTGATGTCTGCTACTGATGTTGCACTTTTGTACTCTTAGTAGATGTTAGAACAAGTAGAGATAAATCGTTTTTTGCTTGAAGTTTATGAGTAGGATTAGTCATAAATGGTACTTTTATCTCTTGGCCATTTCTGCTTATATTCTTGAAGTGATTTACAGTTTTCAGTTGTTTATATGTTATTGCATGAATGTATGAGTTACCATTTGGCACTTCTGTACGGTGGAGTCATTTTATTTATGTCTGATATATGAATAGCTTATTATGCGATATGTTGTTCACAACTGTTTTGCCTAACTTCTTATGCAAAGTGGTTTATCTTAATTGAT